>VYZX01007671.1:4712-30019 GCA_013401335.1 Brachypteracias leptosomus | reverse complement strand
GGTCCCAGGTGCCCACACCCTGCCCCGGTGCCCCGAGCAGCGGCCGACCCAGCAGCAGCAGCGGCAGCAGCGGCAGCATCGCGGCGGGGGCCATGCTCCCGGAGGGGCTCCGCGACGGCGGCTCCCTCCTCCCAGCCCCCCGCCGCCCCCTTTTATCTCACCTCGCTTCGCCCCCCCGCCCCGGTGGGCACGGCTATTAATAATTACCTCGGAGCTGCANCAGAGACCCGACGGCCGGATCCATCGACCCCAAGAAGCTGCGTGTAGCCCCCTCCCGCCGCCGTCGGGGAGCCCGGGGAAGGGCGGGCAGCGGCCTCTGAGGCGGGACCGCGGGGAGGGAGCGATCTGCGGTGGGGAGGGGGGGCAAGGAGAGGAAATAAAACTGATTTTTCCTTCACCCAGTACTTCCTTTGTGCTACCTTAGCAATAGGCATCACAGCTGCAGTCGATCATGTAACAGTAATTAAAGAGAAACTCATTGTCCAAGGACATCATCCACTCACCCTCCCTCCCTCCCCCAGTAACTCATGGACTGTCACCTCCCAGTAGTAACAGTTTTCTTTTCTGGAGTGGGAGGTTGGTGTATTTGGTTGTTTACTGCACGCGAAACAAGCTCCAATTAGAAATACCTCACAGAGCTTTACAGGGAGGAAACAAATTGAGCTAAGTTTGGTTATTGGGTTACACTTTTAACCGATTGAGTGGGCATGATGCATGGACCTCTCTTTAAAGGCAGATCTTGGGCTGTTCTCATCTCCTTCGAGTGAGAAGGAGACAACAATTCGATTAGGGCTGCTCACTGAGAACTAGCTCAACACATTGCAAAACACTCTTATTCAGTTCTGTGGACTCTTAACATGAGTTGGGACATCTAAGAATAAAACACACCTACTAGATAGGCTGTTAAGGACAGGGAGATGTTCACAGGAGATAAAGTTGTTGTTTAACTACAGAGTGAAGGCACACAGAATCACAGAATCACAGAATGTCAGGGATTGGAAGGGACCTCAAAAGATCATCTAGTCCAATCCCCCTGCCGGAGCAGGATCACCTAGATGAGGTTACACAGGAACATGTCCAGACAGGTTTTGAATATCTCCAGAGAAGGAGACTCCACAACCTCCCTGGGCAGCCCGGCATTTAGATAATTTCATTTTATTTTTAGAAAATGAACGCCCTCAGGGGAAAATTACAGGTAATCACTAATAATGAATTGTTGGATTTAAATGCCAATTGCGATCTGCTGAAGGTTTCCCCTAGTGTGCAGGATGGGCTCTCACACCTCCCAAATGCAGGCAGAGCGTCTTCTAGACGTCTTCTAGTTTCTAGAACTTCCAACTTCCACCTCTTCTGCACTGATTCTGTTCTGTTTGAGGCATTGTTTGTCCTGCTTTTAAAGAAGACACCAAAGTTATAGTGGACAGGATTGTAGTTAGTCTTTCATCAGTGTTAGCGTCACCTGGTCATTACTTGCAGAAGCTGGAGATATGTGCCCAGTGGCGTTGCTGCAGTTGTCCCTGTGCAAGGACTGGAGAGCCAGGCTCCCATCCAACTACTGACCTGATTTCAGTGGAAGTGTAATGCCTTCACTGAAGCTCACTGCCAAAGTATTTTGAAAATCAGGATGTAGAGACATGCCTCAGAAATACCTCAGCCTAAACCAGGGTATTAGTGATGCTAAGTACATTGCTAACATTTAAGGGGGAAAAAAAAAATTGGATATCTGAGGACACAAAAGAGATTTAAAAATATGTCTGAATACATTCTCTTTTCATTTTCCAATTATTAACTAAAACATAAATCAATCCTATTTATATTTTGGCAGCACCGATAAGTAGGCACTTAACTGAAGCTTCTTCATTAGTGCTCATTTATTCCAAAGTCTCTCAACAGTCAAAGGAAGGAAACAGTCCCGAGGTAAGTCAGTCTAGCTAAGCCCTTTGTCAGCTTCTGGAGGTGGCTACCTTCTCTAAAAACTGTCCAGGAAGCCTATAGTGACTGTGCTTCTGAAGCAAGCATACCATTTTTGAGGGATGAAATCTGACCATAAGCTGCTGACACAAAGCTGCCATTTCACCTGTATATCTGCCAGATTTTTTTATTTTTTTTTTTAGTGTAAATATCAGAAAATATGCACTGTGGCCTCCAGTTGCTTGTTGTTTGTTTTTGTTGGGTTTTTTTTTCTTGCAGAGAAAGCTTGTTTTTATGTTTTAGGACAACACAATCACCTACTGCTCTGAGCAAAAATATTTTATTTTATTGTCTAACAAACTCTGTGTAATATTAACCATGCAGAAAGGTCAGCCAGCCACTTGCAGACATTCAGGTCTCCCTCAGTGCTCCTTGAGTTCAAAGCACGACTCCTTTGTGTCAGTGTTGCTGAGAAAGGACACTTCTAGCTCTGCCTCAGGTTGGTAGATCAGGATTTACCTTTCAGCCTCTTTGTATTGGTGATTACTGAACATTCAAACTTTGATAATATATGTGTCAGTATAATTTTCATTCAGGCTATGCTGAGATTTTCTTTGCTATCTATGCAGTCAGTGCATGCAATCAAATCCAACAATGTTAAGGGCTTGTAGTGATAGGATGAGGGGTAATGGCTTCAAACTGAAAGAGGATAGATTTAGATTAGAAATTGGGAAGAAGTTCTTCACTATGAGAGTGGTGAGAAACTGCAACAGGTGGCCCATGGAAGTTGTGAATATTCCATCACTGGATACGTTCAAGACCAGGTTGGGTGGGGCTTTGAGCAACCTGGTCTAGTGGGAGGTGTCCCTGCCCATGGCAGGGAGATTGATCTTTGACGATCTTTGAGGTCCCTTCCAACCCAAACCATTCTATAATTTTATGGTTCTGTCTGAGCATTTCTGTTTCTACCTCAGAAAGGCCAAATCTTCTGGGATACCTAATTTTAGGTAAAGTAACTCTCTTACTGCTTTGGATTCATTTAACAGCTTTCCCTGAGGTCACATCATGTCCTGGCTTCAATGCGGCAAACCCCTTCCTCATTTTAAAATCTCTGCAGAAGAGCTAGAAGCTGTAGCACCTGTGCTTCCCATTATGGTAGAACAAGTGGTCTCAGTGCCTACCATCTTCTGTTTTAATGTCCATTCTCTGTTCACAAGCATATTTGCAAACATATACAAGCATATAGTCAGTTGAAAATAGCCTTGTATTCGCACTCTCAGCATTTCAACTCAGGACACAAAAGTACTCAATGCCAGTTGGGGACACTGCTTAAAAAAATCACCACCTGAATTAGGCTTGAGTGTTTTCTCTACTCCTTCCATTGCTGTGTAACAATGCTACTTTCTCCTGTTAAATGCAAACTGCTAAGCTGTCAAATTTTACTTCCACTTGTTTATGAATAGCTGTTCCCAGGGGAATGTTGTGCATCAGCATTCTGGATTTACCTTCTTCATCCCCGCCAGAACTTCATAGCCTACCAGGCAAATAAGTTCTTCCTCAATTCTCTCAGAGTGGTTGTGAATCCAATTTTCTTGAAAAAAATGCAGCCTTCCATATATATTCCTTCTCTCTCTTGATCACAGTAGTTATATACATTCATTATACATTCAGAATGACTTTAAAGACAGCAAGTAACTTACTGTATTAAAATTAGAAACACTCTGTTGTCAGGTCCAAAATATGCCTGATGGTGTAATGAATTAGTGTAGCACTGAAAAATGCTTGGGTAGATGTAAAATCCTCCTTTATTCTATCTGTAACTGCCAAATCATTCTCCTCTCCACTTTTATTGTACTTAGAAAGGGTGGTAGAGAACCTGAAATGCCTTTTTTGAACCCTGGGGACTCATGTTATCTCCTGTTTCAAGTGTGAAAAATTCTTTTTATCCCTTAAAGGACTCCAAATTGTTCTCCTTTATTCTGTGGTAGGATCTAGTGTGAGATGGGAAATTAGAAACCTAAACTCCAATCATTTTCCCTTTACCATTTTGTAGCTGTGTCTTCAAGAAGTGGGCAAATCCTGAACATCTCCTTGTAGAAAAAGTGGAATTCCAAATCCTTTGGTCCTTCTTACTTTGGAGGGTGATGGAGAGTAACTTCAATGCAAGCCTAGAAATCTGTATTCTATTCACATGGGGCAGAGATGACAATCCCATTTTAACCTGGGAGGGGACATGTGATGCTAGATGTTTCCTTGTACCTGGATGGCAGGGGCTGCACAGTCTCTTCAGTCTTGCAAACCCTCCTTCAGGGGAACCAGTAAACAGATATAAAAACCCTGAATCACAGAAGGTGATGAGGATGGGAAGAAAGGTGGAACATCAACTTGGAATGCCATTTTATTGGAAATGACATCTTGGAAATGCTGCCTCTTACTTCTAGGAGGCCACAAACACCTTCCCATTATTCAGATGATGAGATAAGTTTGTAGATGATCTCCCTGTCTTTGGAAGTGCCTTCTGAATTTGTGGGAGAAGGGATGGGAAAAGCCAGAAGGGAAAAGAAGTAGCCTCTCTCCTGAGAAGGAAAATAGTGAAGAGGTGGATACAGCTCACTCTTCCTGTCCCGGGCAGGGCACATGGTCTTGGCGGTCAAGAAAGGTCCAGAGCTGAGGATGAGGGAGAAAAGACAGGGATGTTGAAGGAAGTTGTTCATTGTCAACTTTGGCCATGCAGCTCAACTCTGTTTCAGGCAGGGAACTGAACCATGGTTGCAGTGGTTAAAGAAATAGGCCTGTCTCCCCAAAGTCTTCTGAGCCTTTGTCAATAAGTGAAGGTGGGTGTCCAGGGAAGTTACAAACAGAACAGGGAATAGCCTAATGAGTTTTGGCACTTTTAGGGTAAAAGTACTGGAAAACAGAGGGACTGGATCACCCATGGGGTTGAAATAGGTTTAACAGTTTAGATGAGATCTAGATAGACTCTATCTCACTTCTAACAGGTGCATACCTGTGAAAATCCCAGTTTGTCATCTCTGATGCAGTGTAAAAAGGAGCAGAAACATAATTTCACTGTTCTTACTTCTAGTTCAATTTCTATTTGTGATACACTGTTACAATTTTGAAACCAATTTCATTCGGTCTCCACAGGATGGCTCGAAAGCTTGAATCCTGTGGTTCAGTCTAGGGCTGACAACACTCCAGAGACACGTATGGCGACTTTTCATACACAATCATCCTATCTCTTCAGTTCAGGCACAGCTGAAGCATTTCCCTTCACTCTTCAAATTCCTACTATTTTAAAAGCTCTGGCAAAATGCCACATCTTCTATGAAAAGAAATATCCACAGGGGCTTAAATGAAGAAATAAAAAGCATTACTATTGAAAAATGAAAATGCAATGCTGAGGTTTAGGTACATGAAAGCTGATTTTTTTATGCATTAAACTCAGTCAGGGAAGAACATCCTGCAAAATTACTCCCATTATCATATCTTTAGATCACTTTCTGCAGGTAAATTGGTAAGAATTACTCATGCTAAAATCATACAGCAGGACAAGTTAGTGCTTGCTAAATGTGTATTTCAATAAGCAGTTGAATGACACCTCAGATACTTATTTCTTGTTGGTTTCAGCTCATGCTAATATTGGTCTCCTTTACTGCAAGGCAAAAACTGGCTCACCAAGAAAAAGGAATGGTTTTAAGAACTGTTGCAATGTGTTAATTCTTTTTAAGATTTTCTGCCCTAAATGACTCTTCTGCAGTTAAGGGTTATATCGTTTTAAACTGAACTGAGCTGAAACTTTGTAAACTAATCTTTTAAACTATATGATGCTGTGTTACTAAATGTACAGGCAATGCTAGCTGCAAATGCATAAACATTTTTCAAGGCTATAGATATGTGAAGGTCTTTATTAAACACAACTATTCTATTATACAAAATCAGTTTTTACTGAATAGCAAGGCTCAGCCTCTGTAATGTAGGAAGTGTGTAGTACTGAAATGTGAGTTACAGTCAACTGAAAAGTCATTTAGTCTTTTAGTGCTACTTCATACTCACATAAATGTGCTTGGGAGCTATTCTGAGATACTCTAGCAAGGCTTTACTCCTATGTTTCCAAGACTGGCTCAAAATCATTGGGAAGTCAAGACTTTTATGACCAAAACAGTAAGTATGCACAGTTTAGGGTCTACTTCTTCAAATGTGGTTGAGGAGTTAACTAGATTAGTCCAAGATAGAGTATGCTGCAACAGTTCAGTCTTGAAAGTAGACCTTTCCAACAAAAGAAAAAAAACCAAACCAAAAACCCTAGAGAATTATTGCAGCAAATTTCACCTCTGAGACATGAAAGCATAGGTGCATGACCAGTAACCAAAGCATTTTGCATTATGCATTTATTCACAGCTTCTATCCAGAACAATCAGTGCACTACTTCAAAAACTGAAAGTCAGATAATTTCTGTAGTAAGTTTTGGGTTCTTTTCTGGTGGTTTGTTGTGGCTTGTTTGTTTGGGTCCTTTTTCCTGTACTTTTCTTGTGATTTTTGAACACTGTTTGAAGAAATAACTTTTTACTTATAACACTGCAAAGTGGCAGTCACCAGCCCATAGGTTTCTAAAAGCAATAGCTATCCAAGTGATCTAGCTCCATGAAAGGAGTGGAGGAATATCTGCAGGTTCCTGCTAGGTCCTGTGTGTAGGCCAGCAGCAGAGACTAAAGCACTTCTATGAAGGCTTGCACTTATGCAATCTAAAGCTTGTAGCTAGGCAGCTAAGTAACGAAAAGCTTGAGACTGTCTAATAGGTGGACAGATACATATGTGAGATGTTTATGGTCTATTAAAGAACTAAGAAGCCTACACAGGATCCATGTCATGTAGGGAGGATGATGTGCCGACCAGAACACATCCAAATATGGCACATAAAGATATAGCCTGGAGTAAACACATGTTACTGGTAATGACCGGAGCTTGCCTGGATGTTTACCTTATAGAAAAAATAATTAACCAATTAGATAATGTGTAACAGAAGCAGAGTAGAATATGGTGGCTAATAAAAGGATGCTTGCTATGAAAGATTGATTAAGTGTGTGTAAAAAAGAATTGGATTCTATGGATTCAGACTGCTGAGACCACTGCTATGTTTCCACAGTGCAGTGTTGTGCTGTGTCTATCACACACATCTGACGAAAGAAAACTCTGTGAGAACTGCCATGCTTAGTTGAGCTGTGGGGCTGGGCAGGACTAAGCAAGCTGAGCTATCAAAACAGGCTCTGAAGCTAGGCCAGGGGATGTCAGGAACAACTTAGGGTAGTAGTAGCTTGTTCCTGCAGTGCTTGGAGTCAGTAATGACTCAAATATCAAGAGTTATGAGAGCAAAAGGCAGACCCCTGCAAAAATTATCTGGCTTGTGGCTTTCCACAATTAACAAAACTGTTGAACCAAGGGTGAGCTTTGGCTTTGGATTAAGGCATCTGAATGTAGTTGCCTGCTTACAGATTTCTATGTGTAAGATAAGAAACAAATTCAATAGCTTAAACATGGTCATCCTTTGTCATCATAGACACTGGTGTATCCTGTCAGACCTCTGGTTCCCACCTCAGAAGTTACTGGTCTTTCATTCTACCTGGCAATCCCATGTTAATGTCTTAGGAACCCCAGGACACCTCAGAGGATGTCTATGTTTAGGTAACTGGATTCAGCCCATTACAGTTCAAGGAGATCTACCCAGTGCAATACATGCAGCCTAGAGAGTGATTCAGCTCACCCTAAGGTAAGCACCAAGGAGAGATTCACCTCCCCAAACATGTATGTCTGGTTCCATCTCCAGCAGTCCATGGTGTCTGGCATGTCTACATGGGAATTGCCGATATTGCCCAGAGGGCTTATTTCAGCTGCCCACATACGGTTGACATGACTTTTGGCTAGGTACCCCACCTGTCTTCCACTTAATATTCCAAAACAGAACAGGTCTCTTGCAAATACTGTGTTATGTCTATCAGCTTTGGGTAGACAACAATGGTGGTCAAATGACACAATCTACCTTTCTGTGAGGAACCAAATGAGGGACATCTACATCCTCTTGCAATGGTAGTAGGAAGTCAAACAGGGTACCCTCATACACTCAGAATGATAGAAATTTTTATCTTCGAACCATTAACAACATTCTTATGCATCATATATCTACTACCATAATTAGTATAAGGCCTTGCTTTACCCACACCTGAAATCACAAGGGGTTTAATCTTTTGAGCAATGAGATGTCCACCTCTTCCTTAAGGTGAAGAGACAGGATAACATTTATGAACAGTGCCAGGATCTTAATACTTCTTCCTAAGCAGAGACCAGACCGTTACATGCTTTGGGTTTATTGTCATCTTTAAGTGATGGATTTACAACCTCTTCTTTAGACCAAAACAGCAGGGTCAAATCAGGAAGCCATATGTGCTACCACTTCAGTTCTGTGCAGACTTCAGTTCTGTGAGATTAAGTGTTTATGAGACTATTTTGAATTTTCTCAAGGTCACTGATTAGATTTCCACCAGTCACTCTGAGTCACTCTTACGGTGTCATATCTGTTGCAAACCAAAGAAGGATGAACAATATAATAAGGAAGGAGGAGCTATGCAGCAATTACAATGCAGATGGCTGAATGTAGGAGTAACAGAAATGACACAGTAATTAAGCAATACATGTTTGCACATCAATGTTTTAGTTCCCTTCATCCAGAAAATATTCATATTTGTGGGATTCTAGGAAAAAAGTGTTTGGTATATCTGCTTAATGGCTGTGAGGAAAGTCCCAAATCATGATTGAATGAGAGCAATTAAGCTTTAATATATATATATATATTTGAGCTATATGTAAGAAAGTTAAGTAGTCTAAATCTCTAAAATTGTCAAGCCTGAAGGAAGGTCACCTACTGTTTGGTACAAACATCAAAAGTAAGCATTTTCTAAGTGTAAATCTTTGATTTACAGTGCTCTTTTGTATGTGCCCAGAATGTAACCCATGCAAAAACTCAGCTTGAAAAAATACTTTGGAGTCCACGTAACTATGTTCAAATGTGTTCATTGCTGGAAGAATGTACCTCCCTACCAGCATGGTGTGTATATTCTTCATCTAAACTTAAGGGGTTTTTAAATTCAAAAAAACTTTCTTTGCAGCAAAAAATCTTTCGTATATGCACAGTGAGGCAGTCCCACCCACAGAGAGAAAAGCAGACCCCTGGCATTATGAAACATGCTTCACAGGAAACAGCAGTAACTGAGTTTCAAGCCTATCAGATAATAAAAAAAGAAATACTACAGTTAGGCATCATCAAACAATTTCTCCTTTTGGCTGAATCAGGGAAAGAACTCTTTGCAGGGGGAGTGGAGGAGACACAGTATTTACCGGACCAATTTCTCTGTTAGGTTCCAAGGGCTACCCCTTGAGTGACCTACACATTTTGGGTCATGTTGTCAGAGCAAGTGTTCACTGGAGCAATTTATGGTCACAAAGGCTGATACACCACTCCTCTGCCTGAACTCTTTAGCTTAGTCATAGTTACCAAGAAAAGTTAATTTTGTCTCTTTTTTTAATTAACTTAGCATTTAAATTTCTGTAGGCCAAACTTTCAGCTGACAAACAGACGTTCATTGAAAAGACGACATCTGTGTCCATTTTTCTTTATTATTTCTATCTTCAGTTCAAATCAGTTTTTAACTAAAACTGCTGAAAATTTGGGGAAGATTATTTACTAAATATATCCACTTACTTTTCATGCCTATTTTTTTGTTGCCTCCTGAGAGTCTCCTTTTTGCATTTAATGGATTTTCTGGATGTTCTTTTACAGTGGATGTGTTGTAAGGGCAGAATATCAACGCCTGCAGTGTGCAAGACTTGTCTTAGCATGTTTGCTATTATTATTTCAGCAGGCCAGCAGCAGTTTTCAGAGGATCACAAATGAAAGCAGGAAAATGGTGATTCTTGGAAGTGCGGCAAGTATCTCTGAAAAAAGCTCAGCAAAATTTCACACCACGGGGAAAGTGTACTTGCCAAGGCTAAGGGCATCCTCTGGACCTGTCTCACAGCTGTCGGTGCAGTCAACACTCTGAGCTCTAAGATCTCGGGGTCAGTGAGTCCAGTCTCCAGAGACTGCAGCACTGCTCCTGTCTCTCAAAAATGATGACAGGCTTGGCTTGGTGGCAAAGGATCCTCCTGGTTTACTGTCTTCAAGCCATGCTCCTTACGCGCTCATGACCTAACTGGTGAGGCATTTCATGTTTGCCTGTACAAGGTGTTGACACGACCCTCTTAGCCTCCCCCAGGCTAACACAAAATGCTTTAATTTCTAACTCCTCTTTTACAGTGATCAAGGCAGATCAGGTATCTCCTTTCACACATATCATTGCTCAGCTGCATCCTGCCCTGCTCACCTTCCTCACCTAAGTCCCAGGCCATACCATATTTAACACAATCACTTCTTCCACCTGTCTCATGAAAGGACATCACACTGCACAGCAGCATCTTGCACATGCTTTTACATTATTGTTTTGGCTTATGTTAAATATTTCCTTTTTGTTCTCAATTTACTGCCCAGGCTTACTTTGGGCAGTGTTTTATCAAACGTGTATATGACCAGTACTGAATGGTGCTGCAGAATAACTGCTCTAAAGAGCAAATGTCACCCAAATACCTTTAAGTAGGTGGCCATTCCTTAAAGAAAAAGTAGGAAGGCTCTTTACTGTGAAACACGTAACCTGGAAGGAATATCTTTAGTCATCTTCACCTACACCATGATACAATAAAGCTGCATAAAAAGAGTGAAGTCTTTTAATAAAGTCTCTTTAACACACAATGGAATAGTAATATTGGTGAAAGTCCTACTATGGGTGTAGGTACAAAACTACATTACTTATGGCTTAGGTTATGTCTTTTTCAAAATTGGACTCATCTTCACCAAAAGAAACACTTTTGTGCTCCTTAACTGGGGACTTAGATCCATAAGAATGTCTCTGGATGCTAGCAAGTGCTACTGATCTGCAGTAACAGTCTATCTGGATTTTTTTCACAGAATCACTATGGTTGGAAGACTTTTAAGATCATCAAATCCAACCATTATCTATCTCTACCAGGCCCACTTCTACATCATATCCTCAAGCACCCTGTCTAGATAGCTTTTAAGTATATCCAGGGATGGTGATTCAACTAGAAGCAGCAGACAAAATTATGGAGAAGAAAACAAAAGGTAGAAAAAACGTGACTTACAGACTGGGTAAAAGAGAAGGAATTCTCTTTTCTGAGACTGAAATACTTAAAAATTACCGTTTTTTGCAAAAGATTTTAATTTCTGTACCTGTTTGGAACTGGGCAATGCTTTGATCACCTGAAGAACCACTCTTAGAGTAAAATAATCCAGCAGCCTTACAGGGAATGAAACAAGGACGGTCTTGCCAGAGCTACTCTGTCCTAAACTAGCCTACAGGTCCAACTGTACTGGTAAATAAAGGAGAGCTGCAGTGTGCTTGTGCACTCATCCCCTAATCATCCCACTGTTTAATTGCTGTTCTCTGGCTCTGCTTTTGGACAACTCTCCGCAAGACAAATCTGCTACAAAGGGGAGCAGCCATAACCACTATGGACCTGAGCCAAATGGTCCTACTTAGCTCTAGGCACAGGAGTCAGTCTCTTTAGTTTTCTTCCCTTATCTTCAGCAGCATGGAAATAGCTAAAACTGCAATTAGCCCTTTCTATTTGGTAGATTATTTTTTTTAACCTACACATGCACCAATAACCAGCAAAACATCTCCATAGCTAATCTAGCCTTCCCAACTGGTGTTTGATAAGGTGTTACTCCACCAGCTCCTAGGTGGACACATCTGCCCATGCTCAAAATGCTGAGCAGATTTCCGAACCTGAATATGAACATCCATGTAAGCCCTTACAAACTTTTCTTTCCACATTTTAACCTGCAGTTACATTTTAACCAATGTATTTTGTATTACCAGGTGAAATGGTCTCAAGTTGTACCAGGGGAGGTTTAGATTGGATATTAGGAAAAATTTATTCACCAAAAGGGCTCTCAAGCATTGGAACAGGCTGCCCAGGGAAGTGGTTGAGTCACTGTCCCTGGAAGTGTTTAAAAGATGTGTACATGTGGTACTTAGGGACATGGCTTAGTGGTGGACTTGGCAGTGTTAGGTTTACAGTTGGACTCAATGAACTTTTCCAATGCAAATGATTCTATGATTCTATGATCATGCTGTGTCCTAAGGGGTAACACCACAGAAACAGACCTACCACAGTTACTGCTATGATATGAACTCATTTAGACTTCTGTGCTCCTCTCCAAGACACCTCGTGTGATGCCAATCTGCACACAGCAACTGAACTCCCCAACTCTATTTCTCAGCATCAGAAACACCAAGGATGAAAATCCCAGGAGCTTGTTGACAGGAGGGATAAGACTGGTCCATGTAAGGCCCAAGAGATTCATGATTCCTAGAACTGGAAGGAAGGTGGAATAAAGTTCTTGCCAGGCCAGCTGGGAAACTGCACATTGATGATACAGTAAAAATATTTGCTAGTGGGCTCAAGAGTGTAAATAAAAGCTATGATTAACATATGTTAAGAGAAGGGGAAAAAAATATAGTAGTCAATGTGTATTATATACATGGTCTACAGGAACAGTGTAGTTATCATATCTCAGACAAGTTTACAAACATTATTAATCCTCTCACTTCTGAAAGTTACATGACTTTTAACAAGCTAGGGAAGAAATTCGATGTGTACACACATGCATGACAGAGGTGCCTGAGGACTGGAGGAAGACCAATGTCATCCCAATCTTCAAAAAGGGCAAGAGGGAGGACCCGGGTAACAATAGGTCAGTCAGCCTCACCTCCATTCCTGGAAAGGTGATGGAACAGCTTGTTCTTGCCACCATCTCAAAGCATGTTGAGGAAAGGAGGCTTGTCACGGGTAGTCAACATGGATTCAACAAAGGGAAGTCATGCTTGACAAATCTGATAGCCTTTTATGATGGCACAACTAGATGGATAGATGAGGGGAGGGCAGTGGATGTGGTATCTCTCAACTTCAGCAAAGCTTTTGATACTNAGCCACAAAGATGATTAAGGGAGTGGAACATCTCCCTTATGAGGAAAGGCTGAGAGAGCTGGGTCTCTTTAGCCTGGAGAAAAGAAGACTGAGGGGTGACCTCATTAACGTCTATAAATATGTAAAGGGCAAGTGTCGGGAGGATGAAGCCAGGCCCTTCTTAGTGACATCCAGTGTTAGGACAAGGGGCAATGGGTACAAGCTGGAGCATAGGAGGTTTCAGGTAAACATAAGGAAAAACTTTTACACAGTGAGGGTGTCAGAGCACTGGAACAGGCTGACCAGGGAGGTTATGGAGTCTCCTTCTCTGGAGACATTCAAAACCCACCTGGATGTGTTCCTGTGTGACCTGATCTAGGTGATCCTGCTCTAGCAGCAGGGTTGGACTAGATGATCTTTTGAGGTCCCTTCCAGCCCCTAATGTTCTGTAATTCTGTGATATTTCTAAACACTGTGCTATTTCTAAACACGGTGCTAAGTAGTGATAATTTGAGATTTGCATTATACAGCAGAGCAGTGCTTTTTTTTTTTCTCCCATGCTTAGATTTGCATTTTACCTACATATTTTCTCACACAATAATTTGCTTTTAAGCACCCAAAACTTTACAATACTTTGGTTGCTAGCATACTGTCTGTCATGCTTATTAAAACTATTTAATCGCTACTTTAACATTCCCAATCCATAACCATCTTGACTTTCACCTGGAGTGAAAGTTCCTTTTGATTCTCTGGAGGAGGAAGGGAAAGTGAAGACATCATCAATGGGAATATGAAACTTTGGAAAGGGATTAAAGGCACTACCATACACGTTGTTGTGGTGATTATCAGAAGCTTCCAATAGAGGTTTGTCTCCAGAGCTCAAGACCCTAATGATGCAGCAAAAAGGATCTCATTAAACAGGAACATTCAGAAGATTACTTTAAAAACAAGTTCAGATGGATGAGGCACAACTTTCTTTAAACGACTGCTGAAAATTTTTAGATACTAGCCATTCTTGATAGTAAATATATATTAAACCTCAAGCTAATATTAGGTTGATTTTACCTTAGTGAGGGTGTCATCCAACTGATATTTTATAGGATAAGTTGGGAATATTACAACAGAAAGTATTTTTGATCAGAAGATGAAGTTTATAAAAACCACAGCTTTTAATGGAAATGTACATATCAGCTTTAATACAGGAGGAATTTACATATCAAAAAATAAAAGAGCTAGAGAAGGTTAAGTCATAACAGCCTTCTGGCTTGGCTCACTTATCTGGCTGTGGGAAATGAAGACTGAGATTTCTGGATGTGCATGACTCTGCCTGCAGACTTGAAGGTCTGTTTTCTACCTTCAAGGGAAGTGCTCCTTTCACCCAACTGTGCTGGGATGAATTGTTTTTCATCTATAAACAAGAGAGAGAGAAAAAGAGGCTTGCTCTGCAGCCCAATGGTCATAACTTTCATGTGCAGTGCCATTGCCAAAGAGATGAAATGTGACTAGAGCACCAACATACACAAACAGAAACCAAAGTTCATGTCTCTGGTCGGAATATGGCAGAGCAGATTCAAACACTGATTTGCCTTGACTCGTCTGATAGCTGATTGTGTCATGACTGCAGCCAGGCACAGGATGGATGGGAAAAACACTTGGCAGCAGACACTCTCAGAATACAATATTCCAAAGATATAAAGGACTACAAATGGAGAAGAACTCAAGAAGGAAAAAGTATTTCACCTTTCCAAGGGAGTGACTGACCGTGAAAGCACAGACACATCCTAGACAAACACTGTGTGAACTGTAAGAATATGAGGCTTTTGCTTTCACATATTTTATCTCTTGAAAGGACTGCAGCCATTTCAAATTTTCTCCAGGTATTCAAAATTGCTAAGTAAGCATGTCATTGCAAAAAAAGAACATGCTGTAGCAAGATAATAAATGTAACTTGCTTAACAACCGTGTTATCTCATATGACCAGGTACAAGAGTAGATAGTGTAATCTAAGTATCAGTGTGCCTTACACAAAGGGTATAACAAGCTGTAAGTCACACACTTTGAATTTTCATATATCCATTTGCAAAATAACCACCTTCCTTGCAAAATACATATAGCCAGTCAGATAATAAATATGAAATTTGTCACAGAGAGTTTATTACAAAAAATGAAGCTCATACCTGGTAGAGAGAGAAGGGTCACCCATGCTTTCCTCAGTGCTGCAAAAATATCTTTTCCAATTTTACTGCCATAAATGTACATTTGCTTAGTTTATGCTTTGTTCCCCCCTACAAAGTATCATGACAGTTGTGATTTCTGTACCTTGTATTGCAATAACATCTGACCTTCACATTAATGTCTTCATAGTGATGCTAGCTGAAAGCCCTTCCCTACTGCAATACTTAAAATTCTTTTGTCTGCTTGGTTTCTGATTTAAGACAGAAGGTCCAGGGTTCATTCTGAAGCAAAGCAAGAACACTTTTCAAATATTTCCTATCTGGCTTTCATCTTCATACACATCAAAGTTGTTCTCAGACATACTATGTTATTTGTACCAGATATAGTAATAGATAATGCTGTTAATCTTTTTTCTGGTCATATTTTATATTAAAAATCCAATTACAAATGGCTTTAAGTATATTAAAATTATCACTTTAGAGTCAATTGCTTACCATGGGGCCTGATAGGTTGCTTTGAAAACATTGCTTGCTGTCTTCCAAAACACAATATACTGATTTTCTGCAGCTAGGTAACATATTTATAGTATTAATTAATCATTTTCTAGCATTTCATAAATTTATTTTTCTTCTTTATACTAAGCCTTTTAGACTCAATGTAAAGAATAACATTTTTCTATTCTTCACCATCCCTTTTCATCAAACAGACATCTGTCTTTTGATTATTTTTTAACAGTTGAGTCTTCTCTATGAATTCTGACTGAATGAAATACACCCTTCCACCTAGGGAAAACACAGATTATAGATTCTTTAATTCTCACTTGTATACTTTTTAAAGGAGGGAATGAAATGATATATAAATCTTGCCCTAATCCTTGCCCAAGGATATACTTCACCCCAGGGTCTTCATCACTGATGTAAACCCACCAACTAATTGCAGTAAGAGTGGTAGGAGATCATGTTAAGGGAAGTCAGTTGGTTTTTAGCTACTGGGGCTGGAGTACAGGGAGCTGGTGGTGTTCATAAAAATCACTTGTGCTTTGCCTTATCCTTTGTTTGTAGGGTGTAGATAGCCTCTTAAGCAACAACCAGTTCAAACTGGGATTTCATCTCCACTGTCATTTGCTGCATGGGATGAACTGGAACCAAACATCAAGCTAAGTGGTCTTGTACAGGTGGCCCACAATATCCTGCTCAGTGGAGTGGAGTGGGAGCCTTCTCTGCTCCAGTCTAGAGAAGCACTGAGGAGTGGATGTATCCAGCCGCAGCTTCCTCTGAGACACTTCTGGTCCCCTACTGACCAATGACTGCAACAGTAGTGTAAGCGTATATGAACCATTTTAATTGGTGGAATGTGCAAATCAATTACATTTCTATCTATCTGCAGATTAATCATTGCTGATTAAAGTCCTTATTTTCAAAGGAAAATAAGATTTCCTCTGCTTAGAGGGCATCTGAATGCTATATATGCTTCTCTGGACTTTATACTCTGAAAGAACTCTGAAGAAGTATTTCAGTCAATGAGAAGAGTTGGGCTTATACACAATCTCATTGGCATGCACAATGTGCCCTGCCTTGTAAGAATATATTTGACTTGCATCTTTCCTTTGCTAATATGTTTTACTTGCATGATATTAGAAATGATGGCTCAAAAAAGATTGGTTTTTTTGTACTGCAATCTTCAGTGTGGATATTCTAAGAAATATATTTCTGAAATTTCTTGTTTCATCCTTCAAAAATTGTTTGGGTTTTTTATGTCAGAATGTCTAGAAGAGTCATGCAACTACTACTGAATGGCACTATATTCTCCAGATGCAATAAAAGTTCCTGTATCTTATTTCCTATTTTCTGTGGAGGAAATGACTTTTTAAAGCCTCCTATGATTTTTGCAAGAAATAAAAAAGAGAAGATAAATTAGTTCCTGCAAATTGTACATTTCTACTGCATTCATTTTGGTGAAAATGTGCCGGTTTCAAAAGAAGTGAAAGAGAGGGGTTTTTAATTGTAGTGTTCTCCTTTAATTAGATTTAATCAGATGTTTTATAGCACACTGTATGTATACACATGGGTGTTCAATAAAATTATTACTGTCCTCTCTCTTAAAGGTACATATAAACACAGAAACATGTATTACATTTCACCAAATCTATTGTAATATTTTTAAGTAGAGGCAGATTTTAGTTCAGTCATGATAAAGAGCTCAGTTTTGCTTCCACAAAACTATGTGGAAAACTCTGATACAGTTGTAAGAATTTAGAGGAATTCTTAAACTTTTAGTCTGCTTAACCCTACAAACCATACTATTGATAACAACAATAAAAAATTCTTGTGTGCTGGAACTAGCCCTAAAGAGATAATATAATACTTAAATAGCACCAAATACATTGAAAAAGACATTTTGAGTTATTTGATGAAACATTCTAGTACTTTCTAGAAATGTGCCTTGCTATCCATACCCATTGCTATTCTTTCAAAATTCTACTAAAATATATTTTAGAAGATATTTTATCTGCACTATTTATTTGCCTCCTGCCTCCAATAATTATTTGGACTGTATGAAAAGGAAGAGATTGTTTAGCTTGGATCCATAATAACTCCTCAGAGTCTAGACTCTGACCATGTAGTACATATCACCTTTATGGGAATCTGTAAAGCTTTTCTCTTATATTTCATGAACTGTAGAGATAAAGTCATCCTGTAATACAAAATGGGTATTATACCCCTTGAAAAGAGCTGTTTGAAAACCTTGTAAAAGAAAGTCCCCTCCCCTCCCCTGCATTCATTTGTTATACTTGTAAGGGGTAGATTTTCAAGGTATTGCTCCCCATCTGAATTTGAAGAATTAATCAACAGTTTTAGATGTATTCCATTTTATTTGAATCATCAAGAAGAAAGTGTTAAGGCCAGCTGTCAAATTAATTTTTCTTTCATTCAGACTGGATAAAGAGAGCTTGTGATTTTCTTGCTGGCCCTGCACAAAAGTGAATCTGCATATGAAAACACTGAGGTTTTGGAAGAGTTAGACTGCTTTTTGCATACTGTGAAATCCAAGTGGTATTTGGAGACTTGCTAAATTTTTATCTTGCAAATCTGTTGTTGTATGAGTTCTCCTAAAGCTATTTAAAGTCAAGCCCCAGAAGAAAATGTCTTGGTATTAGTATGTGTCCATCTTTTACAGCACTACTGATGCAGTAGAAAAGATAATATATATCATGCAATTTATTTTCAAGCTGGCATATTATGATTTTTCTTATTTATAAGAAAATGGGGCAACATGTGGTATGGATGTGCAATCATTTTAATGTTTTCCACATCTCCTTGTCACCTTCTGGCCAGTATAGAGGTGCTGACAGGAACAGTCATGTTCTCCCTTCAACAACCCAGGTCTCTAGCTGTTGTTTCACAGCCACATGTCTCAGTTCTCAGCATGAAGTCTTTCATCCAGTGCCAAAACAGAGAAAGGTTAAGGCAGTGCTGGGAAAGCTGCTGAAGATGTGTATTCCCTGAAGTCCATCTTCTCGACAAAAGGTAGGGTCACCTTTTCTACAAGCTAGATTCCTAACATCAGTTTGTCTAATCTGTTTTTAACAGAGACTTCACAACCTCCCAAACAACACTATCTACCAATGTTCACTATTCTTATCATTAGGACATGCATCAAGAGCTAATAAATTGAACTCCTTCAGTTCTGCTTAATTCCATTAATCTTGTATTGTCCTTTCAGTTTTCATCACTCTTGATTGAAAAAAAAAAAAAAATTTTTTTTCATTACAAAGTCAGGAACTGCTTTATGTCAGCAAAGTTCTCCAAAGTGCCAAGTGGAGCAGGGGCACTATTTTAACTGGCCTATATTTAAGACTCCTATTTATATGTCTCTGTGTGATGTTTGCCTTTTTTGCACAATGCTGATTCACGTTCTTCTTCCCCGTGATTCTCAGATAGCTTTCTGCAGAGCTGCTGCCAAATCAGTCATCTCCCTTCCTGCATTTGTTCCCAGTCAGTTGTGCCTGCCTCTGTTGAGCTGAATTGGCAGAGATGGGAAAGGTCAGATGGATTTCACACATTTGTCAGGATCGCTCTCAAGCCTGAGCCAGTTCACTGGTAGCCCTGCAGTCCCTCCAAGCTTGATATCATCTGCAAAATGAAAAATGCAGTCTCTGCTCAATTATCCCATTGATTAGAGTGTCAGTCGCTGGGCAGACCTTCTGCAGAACAGCAATCAATACCTCCTTCTCCTTTGGAAGGGAAAAACTGATAATGACTTTGTGAATAAATTTTTCCAAATGCTTTTTCACTCACTTCACAGACGTTTCATCTAGACCATGTTTCCCTTCTTTACTTGAAGGAATATAAGGCTGAGTCAAATATTCACTGAGTACAAGATACATAATAGTCACTGCTTCTCCTCTAGCTATAAGGGTTGTTGTACCACCTCCAAATGTGACCTGGCTTTTCTTTTTCTTCCAGTTTTGAGCAGCCAGCAGATCACCGGGCTGAGAAAGGCGAATGAAGGTAAACAGGAGAAATCTTTGTTTCAATCAGTATATTGCCCCCAACACCTAAGTAAAGAGCAATTTGTTTAAGAATCCTCTGTAAAGACTCTGCTGACTATGTGCTACCCTTATTCAAAGGTAAGCAGTCATTCCAGATTGCTTAAAATAGAGAAGTTGCATAAGCTGCTGGGGATCTGACACTTACCAGCAGGCTGAGCTGGTGGAGTGTACTTCACAGAAAAAGTAACCACCTGAATAACTGCGCCCAGTTAACAAATGATAGCTGTTACAGATGATAATAACAGGTCATGTTACAGATTCATGAGACCTGAGAAGACCTTAAGGAGGTAAAAGCCCAGTGGGCTGAGCTTCAACACAGTGTCCAGAAAACTTCCCAGCCGGTGGGAGCTCTCTGCTGTGTTTGGCATTGCCACAACTGCTCCTGGTATATCCAGCTCTGGACTGGTGTGTACAGTCCAAGAAGGAACTTGGCTAACTGCAAAAGCTTTGAGAAAGTTAAAATGGATGAGAAGACAAGAAAATTGAGTGAAAAATTCAAGCATCTCAAACTACATAGCTGAAAGAAAAGAATGGTTGTAAGGCAGTTGGATTATAGTCTATGTATCTGCACAGACAACAACAATGCAGCAGAGGGAATCTTGCAAAGAAAAAAGTTTATTGGTACTGGAAGCAGAATCTAGACAAGTTCACCTAATAAATAATGAAACTTTTATCCACAGAAAACCTGTTTGTGCTGAGTTCTCCATCAATGGTAATTGTGAAATCCAGACTAGTTTGTTTTTCTATAGGCTGATCTGTAGCTCAGAAGTCCATGGTTCCTGTTACTTAGATAAAATTACCAGGGCTATCACTTATATGGATATGTCCTGACTTTAATTCTGTTCATGCACAAACAGATCAAATGTCATTCCCACATCTCAGTGTGTGTAGCAATTGCTGTAAAGCTTTACGTAACATTTAAGAGAAGAGGTTGAATAAGAGAGTATCTGTATAGGGGGAATCCTGGCACTCCTGCTGAGCCCTCTTGAATTCCACCAGTGGCAGGACAGATTCAGTCCCCTAATTCCTAGCAGGAAAGGAGGTGCAGAACTGAACAGCCATGCAGCTGCAACCATGTTACAAGACTTGGAGGGTGTGCGTCACAGCAGTTGATGCCAATGGAGGCTGTGAGCCCCTTGGCAGCCCAGTGCCCCTGGAAGCTTGTGGCTGCAGAGCTGTGAAAGCAGCATGAAGTTGAATGTTCTGAGCTCTGTATTTTGAACAGGAGGAAAGGATTGGGAAAGATCATAGGAGACCTGGAGGCAGTTATTTTCAAAGGGATAGAGAGGAAGAATCAGAGCAACCTCCGAGGTGAGTAGCATGTAGTAACATCAGGCATGGACCTGTAAGAGCAAGTATAGAGGAGGAAAATGGAAATGATCGGAGGGGTAGAGAACATATGAAGGAAAATTGAGACTTCTGGGGTTGCCCAGAAGAGAAGGCATTGGCAGGACCTTACTGCAGCTTTTCAATACACGAAGGAGGCATATAGGAAAGACAGAGAAAGACATATTCCCAGGTCCTGTAGTGACAGGACAAGGGGTAATGGTTTTAAACCAAAAGACAGTAGATTTAGATTATATATAAGTAAGAATTTTTTTATGATGACGATGGTGAAACACTGGAACAGGCTGCCCAAAGAAGTTGTGGATACCCCCTCCCTGGTAGTGTTCAAAGTCAGATATGACAGAGCTCTGAGCAACCTGATCTAGTGGAAGATGTCCCTGTTAATAGCATGGTGGGGGGGAGTTGGATGTTATGATGGTTCTATGATTCTATGCAAGTCACAGTGGGGTTCTGGGAGCTCATGTCTGATAACAGTGCACCATTCACAGGAAGCTCATTTTTCCCTGTTCCTACTGTTGTAAGATTTTGAACACACTGTTCAGACTTTTACTACTTACCATCACTTAAAATTAAGTCAAAATACATAGGAAGTGTGTAATTAAAAAGAGGACCTCTGTCAAATATAAGTGGCACAAAAATAGAGATGTGTGGATATTGTAGGAATGCTTTATTAATAGCAACATTAGAAAGTGGCATGATTAAAGGAAGAAAAGCCTAGAGGCCAGTATCTAAGAAGCTTTTTAGTCACAAATACTAAGTAGTTTCTAAACAGCTTTTTACTGAATTTTCAGGTGAAAGGATGAAACTAATGTTGAGATATCTTACTTGGTTGAAATTGTTCCACCTTGATCAAACACGTTTCCATTTACCAAAGCAGTAACTACAATGTAGGTGCTTCATCTTCCACATACAACCTAGCTATCACCACTCCCTATGACCCAGCAAGCAAAATACATACCTAAAAGGAAGGATATGTGCATTCCAAGTCTTGCTTCAGGCTGTGGGTGACTGTTGTGTCCTATGGGACACCTCTCACAAGGTGAGAGCAGCCTGCCTGGGATACACAATACCATTGTGTTCGAGCTGTTCTTGTGGGAGGGAGAGAGTGAGGGAGATGGTTTTAAATGCTGGAGAGCTTTGAAGGTGCTTTTTTTTTTATTCATTAGACTCAGCCACTGGAGCATTACAAAAGCACACATCTCCTTCACTGATATTGTGAATTAACAACCTCATTCCTTAGATTTTGTTACACATGACCCATTCTGTTAAGTGACAAAAAAATAAAAGGCGGGTGGTTTTTTTCTGATTGATATAAACCAGTGATTCTTCTTCATCTTTTTGGCCCTGAATCAGCAAATTGCTTGATTTATGAAATTCTGCCATTGCACCTCTCAAGACTGCACATAGCTGAAGATGTCTAGAGAAGTTTATGTTGAAGCACAGCTTTTCCCCCCAAATGCCACAAAGCAGGCCCCAGATCAGGAAGCTCTAACAGTCAAAGACCATCTTTACATTCTTTGTCTTACATCACTAGGACCCAACTCCTCATTTACTCCCACAGAATCATGCAAAAATATTAATCAGATGAATTACCTACAGAAAATTGACATTTGCCACTTTCTGACTACCTCACCTTGTCCACACTCCTCTTATTTTGCTGCCCCCTATTTTGCAGCTTTATGCTGTACCTGTTGGCAGGATGCATTTTAAACTGTGAGCAAATGTGTGAGCTGCACGAAGCAGAAGGCTTAGGAAGGAGTCTATGTCCCATCTTCTCCTGGGGAGCAAATAGCTGACTGCTGTCCTCCAGTACAAGACTCATTCTTCCTGTGCACCTACCAAAGCTCAAATTGAAGTGACAGACACAACTCTCATCCTCTGCTTTCCTTACCTGCCTGTATGAAAGACAAATGTGTGAAAATGGAAACTGTGTTGTGCCAACCAGAACCTGAAATGCAGACACATCTTTTATTAGTGCTCTTCTGAAGTAGAGAGTTACACTCCATGGCTAAGATGAGTTTAAAAGCCACAATGCAGGTCCTCAGAACCTTGGCAAATTGCAGTAAGGGACAGGAAAGAGATGAGTCTGTGTTGTATAACCATCTCTCTGTAATATTAAAGATATCCATTTTATCTGGCAATGGCCATGACATTTTTCTTATCCTTTCAAAATATTGAGTGAATTCACAAATGACTTTCAATAACCCATTTGTATTCATTTTCTTTTTCTAAAATAAACTTGTCTAGGAAAAATAATGAATACCACATTCATTACAATAGAAGCCTTTGGAAGACACATTCTGCCTGATACATTTCTTTACATCCAAAGAGTATGATAAGATAAATTCCATTTTTGAACAGCTGAATGGTATTACAGTTCCATTAATTTCAATAGCTAAGCCACAGCAAGAAGCATTTCCTGTAAACTCTTTTAGTTTGGTTTGGATGCACAATAGGGAAACTTACTGGAGATTAAAATGGCATCTGTGCATTTTTTAAGAGTTTTTCATTATGTTTTGCAGTTTTGTTTTTGTTTGGTTTTTTTTCTCTCATGCATCAAAACATAAAAAAACCCCACTGCTGCGACAAATAATAGCAAAGAAGTAGTGTTTGCAGACAACTTTGATTCCAGTCTAACTAATGCATTTGCCAGCACTTTGGCAAAATTTGGCTGCCTGTTGTAGAGCTGTGGGAATCATAAATTCCTTCCATGTGGAATAAAAGGTACTAAATATAGTCACTACCAGCATGAAGCAAGTGATTAAGAGGAATATTTTGAGAAACAGCAAAAAGATAGCACTAAAAAAAGTCTCATATTTGCAACTTTAACTACATCCTAACCCAGAGAGAAAATGGATTCTTCTCTGAGGTAAAATGGGCATGAGTTGCACTACTATAAGACTGAACTAGGAACAGTGTGAAGCCCATGGCTTCCAGTGGCCTTGAGGAGGAGTACCATCATACTTCACACCTGTACATCTGCTGGAGGTAGGGAAACACATAAGAGATCCCTGGAGTCTCCTACTAGTAACAATGAATGGATATGAGATTCTACATCTCCTGTTGCAACCATTTGACTTGCAGAACTGCTTGAGAAAAGGGCTGTTTCCAGCTCTGCTCCACTACAGAGAATTACTAGAAAGAATAACTTTGTGGAGTTTTTCTCAACTTGCAACAGAGTCAATGAAAACTATACTTGGCATTAAAAAGTCAGGTTTCTATTCCTCAAAGCAATGGAGGAAAATAATGGCAAAACAGTGTTTTGATAATCTAAACCAAAATAGTTGGTTTGAGAAGTGGTGGAAAGGTTTTCACGACCTTTTCACACGCTATTCCTAATTTCTGTTTCTTCCTCAACAGTCCAGAAAACAGACTAACACAAAACTGGCCTAATGGTCCTAAAGGTATTTAGAGTGCAATCTTCCCCATGCATTGTACAGTATTTTCTTGGCTACATTCAGCATCAAATACCTGCCAGATATGGAAGCAGAACTAATACTATCGGTATCATATCTGGGAGACGCAACAGTTTCAAACCCAACAGCATCCCTAACCATCTGATGTTTCTGTGGTCTTGCCTTCCTGATCATGCGAAGGAAATGCAAATAGTGCAGACCCTTCCAACTAGTGCAAACATATAAAGTATCTGTGGGACATGGCACAGCCTCACAGCAGAAGAACCTCACAATACTTGAGGTCAGATTGATGTTTCTCTTCATTCTGATTTTATTTTGCTGGAAAGTCATGTGATTAACAAGCCTCATTGACAAAAACACCCCTCTAAATATTGCAAAACAAGGAGTTTACTGCCATTTTTAAGCCACAAATAGGAAAAAGTTTCATCTGCAGCTGAGAGGTGGTTGAGAGGAATTTCTTATATTTTCTGGCTTGCTCTCTTTTCTGCACCTTAAGAAGTTTATTCTGCAAAAGTTAGTGCTGCCTGACTGAAACTGAGTTTATGTGAGGAGTTGAGGAATATAAGTACCACTGGGTAAATAGAAAAATTAGTTCTGACCACGATTCTTTTTTTTCCTAAACATCTCAAACTCCTTCTGTGCAATGCAATAAATTGTATCTTTTCACATGCCCTTTGGATTATAATAGAAGTTTATAGTCATCTATATCTTGGAGTATAGAGTAGCATCATGCAATATTTATGTTCAAAGTGTCCTCTGGAGACTTGCTAAAGGCTTCAAAGTCAGAGCACAGGGCCTTGTCCAGTTGAGTTTTGAATACTTCCAAGGAG
>VYZX01007670.1:0-12860 GCA_013401335.1 Brachypteracias leptosomus | reverse complement strand
CAAGAAACACAACAACAGTTGTTGAATCACATGTTCTGAGTAAAAATTATATTCTTGTTGACCATGGGGAAAAAAAACCAACAAACTTGTAATAATTGGCTTTGAAGCTAAAATTGGAGTATACTGTATTCTGGGTATAGCTACTTCTCTGGTGATGCTGATGTTTTTCAGGTTTTAGTTTCTGGGGATGCATATGTTTGTTTTCCCTGTTTCCTAATGTTTTTCTTCGTTCATTCCTTCATTGTTTTTGACATATTGATGGCAATTCACTACTTGTTGCTATTATTGTTATGTTCTGATTTTAATGGCTTAGGTATCTTAGAAAATCAAGTTCATATATTGTGATTTATAGTAATCTGTCTAGCAATTTATAGTTGTTTTCACTGGTAATCTGAAGTCTGTGTGAGTGGCTAAATGCGGGAGATCAATGGACAACACGTACACGGACTAATGTAATCCAAGCATTGCCGTTTATTTGCCCAAATCTCGCTCGTTATATACCCCCCAGCGCCGACCACGTGCCAGAAGCACAACTCTGATTGGTACAACAAACTCTGCCATGCGCTAAACAACATTTCCTGATTGGCCAGGCTCTGCTGTCAAGGCGCCGCCCTTAGTTCCGCCCTCTGCCTCCTTTTTCTTGCTGCGTCACTGCCGCTGCACATGCTGCATGTGGCCGTCCTTGGGTGACTTTGCTGGCGCCACAGAGTCTGGATTTGCTCACATGTCCATTCTTATGGAGATACAGCTCCATAGCTAAATGCCTGGATGATCTGTTCAGGTACTGTAGCTGAGCAGGCTTCATACCATGGTTCTTTCATACCTTAATAACAGCTCATGGCTGACAGTTCAAATATGGAAGCACAAATTTCTTCTTTCAGGAGCAAGAAATATGTCTCTGGCATCTTTTTTTTGCATTTGTCAATCATGAAACTGTATATACCATACAGATTCTGAGAGCAGCAAAGCAGCAGTGGCACAAGAGTTGCAAAAATACTGATATTTGGGGATTTGAAGTAGAGTTCAGTTTCATGGAAAATAACAGAAAATGCTTTGCAAACATTCCATGGACTGTATGACAGTGCTTGATTACACCAGTACTTTGCACACTCTGACATCTTCAGTAGACTTCTTGTTGCTTTGAAATTAGTGGGAAATCCTGATTTTGGTACAATTTTATCTGGATTTACCTTTTCATTACAGAACAAACATACCATTTCTTTAATAAATTTCTCAAGATCTTTTCATTATGTTATCATCTTACCATTTTAACAAAACAGCACTAATGAACCAGATTTTTGAAGCAGTGGCTTTGAAAAGCCTTCAGTCCCCAGCCAGGAGGTCTATGGGAACAGGCTCAGATCTCCCAAACTGAATCTCATGAATTTTGATACAGCTCAAATCCCTGATACACAGGAATCAAGTACCTAAAGAGATGAGGCTGCTTAAAATTCTAGGTAAAAAGTGTTTTCAGATCATGCTTTATGCTGCACTTTCTCTATTTTCTCCCATACTTATCTGGGAACCAAACAATCCTATGCCTCATAAAGCCCTTCTGTGTAAAGTTCCAGAAGGACCAGTGAAGTAAGAATGATATACTAAGTGATGGTATAAACATTTTCCTCTGAAAGAAAGCAAGCTTCAGTCTAAGATTCCTATATGTATATGGGTCTTGGGAAGTAATCTCACTATAGAACTTATTTTGTTACTTCTCTTTTTTGCAAAGAATAGAAGCTAAAAAGATCTGACCACCTTCAAGGAACTTATCTCTCCCTTGACAATGCACAATTTTTCCCCAATGTTTGCAGAATAATATACTGTGATGAGAGAATGTTATGCTAGATGGGATAGATATAAAAATAAATTTTAAAAAATTTCTCAGAAGAAATTCCAGGCTTATTCTTTCTATGTACTCGAGGTGCTTTGTGCAGATAAAACACTCCAATATCTGTTTGCTCCACAGTCCCAGAAGAAATGTGAGCTATGTTTTAAAAAAACAGATTTGTCTGAAGCTTATGTGATATAAGGTGAAGTGCTTCCCTCAAGTATACCATGGAGTCCTGCTCTCTGCACTGCAGAATAGGTCTGCCGTCTTCATGTATCACTGTGGATGCAGATACAAGTTAGCAGATGTGCGGAAAGGTGTGCACCATCCAGAGACAGCATAAATTTTTAGTGCATGTGAAAGTCAGCTTAGTAGAGACAGAGACAAATGCCACTAACAAATAAGATCTAACTCTTTCAGGTAGCAATGCACAGGAGAATCTGTGGGCAAAATTGGTTCATCAAAATATAAAGCACAATTGTTTGAGCGGAGGACTAAAATGGTGTTAAAATCATTTCTTTATGCAGTATTACATGCTGTGTCATAACATGCATTATTTATTTTTTCCAGCAGAGTGATTCAACTATATTTTCTGTGCCATGTCACAGATCAAAGACTGGGATATTGTTCCCATTAAATATGACAACAGTGATAATTATTTTTGTTAACATTCCAATGAACCATCTACATTATTTTTTGTTGGGAGCAAATGCATATCATTATTGAACCTTCCTTACATTTTTCTCTTTGGTAGAAGGTAAATGGGCTGATAATTTTCTTTCTTTCAGAAAATAAGATGAATTTTAAAATCTGTTTATACTGTAAAAACATTGAATAATAGATCAATGCAATATAGTCCATGGAACATTTGCAGAGCATCTTCAGTTATTTCCATGAAATCAAACCTCTACCTTCAGTCCCTGAGGAACGGGTTTTTAATAAGTTTTGTGGTCCCGTTGTTGCTCTACTGCACCATCTGCTTTTCGAAGTCAATCAAGAAACAAAGTGAAATTTGGAGGCATTAAATAAAAAACTTGTAAATACTAAGAGCAGACAAGAACAATATTGATTTCCATGCTCCTTGAGAATCTCCCTCATGCTTAGAAATTCTGCATGGTGATCAGCAGCAAGCAAACTCTACTACCTTAAGGATTGTAATTTTTACAGGAATAATGCACAGGGTAACTAGACATCCCCGTATAATTCATGCATTGCAGGTCTTTCTCCTGCTTGGATCTCATTTCAGAGCTGCAAGACATAAGGTAAGGGAAACTCTCTCTTCTAAGCAGCTTTCTCCTTGTGCTTCTTTCAGTTTCCCTATGCCCTCTATGAGTATATGGGAACAAAAAGCTTACAATTCACACCTGAGAATCCCGCACATAAAGATATCAGAAAACTTGGGTGCTAGGAAACCTTACCAGCTCTGAAGTCAACTTAAGATACCAACCTGCTGATTGACCAACCTTAGCAGGTCAAATGACAGTGTTGCAATCAGGTGTAAAAATCATTTTATAAGGAGGAGGCACATTAGAGTTCTGAAATAAGATCTCCTTACAGAGTAGCAAAATATGCATTTCAAAGTGTTATCCTGATGACTTTTGCTCACAGAGGAATAAATGATCAAGAGCATATCAATAGCTTTGATCTATGCAGTGCAGGTGAAATGACACATTTTAGCAGTTCTACTTCAAAAAAAACACCTGTCTAAATGTCGATTTAGTTCATTTAATACTTCCTATTTTGTCTTTCCAGTTATCAGAAACTTGTGGGCATAGTGGCCTATTACAAGTAATTATTGACCCTAATCTAAATTCTTATATTTGAAAAACCCTTCAGCACATGACTACATGTGTTTGCTCTTGCTACCTGTAAATGTTTGCACCTGTGCATTTTATATTTACATGTTACGCATGTGTTTCTCATATGGGTTCATAATGACAGACAATCAGAAAGTGGCAATATTAGTGTCTACTAATGCTGTAAGATTTCAACACAGATCTTACTATTTTTTTCAATATTTCTAAAGCAACCAGCATATACCAAGTAGTACATAGTAGCCACTGTTCAGTCTGTTTCTCAGTATTGACTAGAATTACTTGATTATAGCTGATTGAACCTTCGGGACTTCCTTCTGCGGTACATCATGACTCCTTTCACTGTGCCCTAACTTGAAAGAAACTCTTTAAGTAGGGAAAAAAATGCTGTAAAAGCTTACCAGAGATCATGCAGATTGGAAGACTACAGCACAGTCTCAAAAGATCTCTACATAGAAAAAGAAAAGAGAAAAGAAAGTCCCTAGTTAGTAAGCTCACTTTTTATGCAAGGTGTCAAGTTTTCACACCAGTAACAGTAGAGAAAACTCAGCAGGAATTTAAGAGCTGTAACAAAGAAAAACTCAGTCACTATAAGGAGTATCTTATAGTTGAATGTGCATGCTTAAATTGCATGCACAAAGCCTTTAGCTCTTAACTGGGTTGTCATAGATTGCCATAGGAACTGGGAATGATTTTAGTGAAGGATCATAGATAAAGGTAACTTTAAACTTGCATGACAAAGAGTTTTCTTCAGTTTGGTTACTGATTCTACACTCTCTCTTGAATTCTGGAAAATTTCTCAATACTGAAAGGATTCTCTCTACAACTGAAACTGATGTTCTATACTCTATAATGTTTTAATCTCATCTCATCTTTTGGAGCAGTGTTGAAAGCTACTCATCAGAAAGCTGAAGTAAAATTTAAGCAGAATGTGAACTGGACTGTTAAAGCTTTCCAACAATTTTCTTCCAGTATAAATCAACATAGAATCATAGAATCATTATGGTTGGAAAGAACCTCTAGGATCATCAAGTACAACCTTCATCCCAACATCTCCCTAACCACTAGACCATAGCCTCAAGTGCTACATCTACTAATTTTTTAAATACCTCCAGGGATGGTGACTCCAGCATTTCCCTGGGCAGCCTGTTCCAGTGCCTAACTACTCTCTCAGTAAAGAATTTCTTCCTAAAACTAACATCTTTATGAGAATCAAATTTAATATCATAAAAGAATTGAATCCCTGTGCTCAAGCACTCTTTGATAATTGAAGTGTGGGTTTTATGCACTTGAATTCAGGAAAACAGTACAGTCCTAAGGAATAGGTGTTTTGACCTGAGACAGCTGAGATTCATGTCTAAGTGTAGTTTTCTAAGGTGGAGCCCAACTTTAGCCATTGGTGATGCAACCATATGCATACATATAAGGTGGATATTTTCTCAAAATTATTGGGATTGTTCAGGAGGCAGAAGGTGCTGTGAGCTTTAAAATCCCAAGGATCTGTTGAAAAGGTGGGGAAATCGATGTTTTGTGCATTTTCTGCTTCTTGTGTTGAGTCTGATAGAAGCAAATGCTTTGAAGCTTCCTCTCCTTGGAGCAATTGTCCTTGGCTTTTATTTTAAAAGCATAAGAATCCAAATAGAGAACTAAATTTTCAACTTCATTATTTTTTCTCAAGAATTTCTGAACAACAGTTCATTTCAATGAGACATGCTGCCACATTAAACCTTTTAAAAATCAATTTTATATTGGATTTGCCTTATCAATTGAGATGATAGCACCCAATTTTCAAGTCTGAAGATATGGTTGATAAATCAAGAAAACAGTTCTTAATTCTGATGAATCCCTGAAACCGCAATTTTATACTACATGAAAAACTTTAGTAAACACTAGCTGCTGCTGGGGCTGTCTTCAACTGAAAGCTGAATGAATTCCTAATAAAAGTAATTTTATGTGAATGTGCAAAAATCTGTAATGATCACCTTTCCACCAGAAGATGGATGATAAGGAACAGTAGTCAATACTCCATTAGCAAGTCCATTATAACCTTGGAATAGAAGCATGCTTTATTTTAGAAAGCTAAAACAATTATAAGTGAATTTTAACAGCTGAATAAATGTAAATGCTAATCTACGATTACAAAAGTTAAATAAATTAGTCATGACTTCACTTCTACTGCACAAAAAAAGTTAGTAACTCATTATCAGACCCATTATCAAACTCTTCATTATGACTACATACACGTTCATGGGTAATGTTCTGTCAGCATTTCCATTACAAACACTTCAGGAGCTTATGATTCAATCATTGTTGAAATTCTGCTTTGGATCCTTCATTCTGGAAAGCATTTTTATAGATAGTTTTAGCATAGTTCTAAAAAAAAAGAGAGGTAAAAAAATAATAGCTGTTATTTAGCATAATTACTGAAGGTTTGAAAATTCCTCTGCACCTACAGACATTCAAGTTTCTAATCAACTCAAGCCTAAACTGACAAGAAAAGCTCAGCCAAACATTTTTCAAAACTGTAATACTGAAAACATGAGGCGAATGTGGACCTCCTCCTTTTTTCTCTGAATCAAGTGAATGCCTAGGAATATGTTCCTTCATGCAAAATTCTGATTCTTACATAGTATTTAGATTTCAGTGAGCACAATGAGAAAATTAAATTTTATTTTTGTTGATTCAACAGACTTACAGGATCTGACTCTATCTTAACATATATTGTCTGTCATTGGAGATACAATATTGAACTACCTACTGAAATGATTTATAATAGTTACTTTGTCTCATTTTGTGGTGACCTGGTGATGCTTGGGTTAATGGTTGGACTTGGTGATCTTAAAGGTCTCTTCTGACCAAAACAATTCTATGTCAGTTGAAATCAGGAATGTCAGGTTCACAAATTCAGCTCTCATGGCTTTTTTCTTTGCCATAGCAAAAAAATGCATCTTTGGTGCTTATGTGGACCTCATGAGTTCAGGGGACTTGCATTTTTGAGATGAAAGGATACAGGAAGAAGTCGGGAAAGCATATTGCACATTGTCCTCCAAATAGTGTTTTCATTTAGTTTCCTCTGGGGTGGTCTGTTATGGAAGAGTATGTTATTGTTTGGGTTTTTGTCAGTCAGAATGAAAAACAAATTCTGCACTTTCCTACAAGTTTGAGAAGTGGATACCTTATGTAGAAGGGCTCCATTAAAAGAGTCTTTCTAAAACAAAGTAAACAATTTTTGTGGTCTATTCCAGTTGTGCGAAATGTAACAGTATTGGCTAAGAATTTCAGGGAATCCAGCTGCACTACAAATATTATTAAACCAAGTTTGATGTTGAGAAGGGGTAACTTTCCTAAGCCCTTTACCCGATTTTACATACCTATTCTTACCATGGAAAACTTTTCCATGTTTCAAGATGATGAATAATGATAGTGGCTCTATCTTGGTTTATTTAAAAAGGAGGCTTCAAATTTAGACCTATTATAATGAGCATACCATGAAAGGCTCCTTCCCTGCTAATCCATAAGATCAGCTGTGTGACAGTTATGTGTGTCTGTACACAAATGCGCTCCCTTAAGCAGGAAATCAGAAAATATTTCAATGGAGGGTAAAGGTCTCTAGAACAGCATATGTTAAACACTCCCTTGCTAGAAAGATTCAAACACATACACATAGACAAGCTAGACAGATGGATTTCTAGCGACTTACAGTCATATAGCTTAAGGGAATACATTGTGGTCACTGCAACTTAGGTACATCTACTGAATCAAATTTTGAACTTCGTTCTTGGCAGATATATGCAGTACACAGCTCATATCTGCCAGTGTTCAGATTTTGTGTTGGACAGACTCACAGATATAGGTGCACTCTCCTGAGAAGTGTTGTTACTTTGAACAACTCTTTTATAGAAAGTAATTGAACTGCATGTGCTTTTAAAAGACAAGTGATACTGACTGCTGGATGTGCATGCTATTCCTGGAGACCACTGACTAACCAATTAGGACTGATTACATCACTGAAGATGACAGACATTCAGGAGAAAATATGGTGGTATTGGGAGGTGTTAACAAAGAGAACTTGGCATGTTTGAAGGATCAGGTGTTCCTAAAACAAAACCTTATGAATGTAGGATTCTCATTGGAGAAATGCAGAATCAAAATAATAAAATGCCTTTCTTTTTTTTTTTAAACAAACATTAATAGGAAGCAAAATGGATGAAGCAAAGCAATATAATCATAACTTTCAGTATTTGACTGATCTTTAGGTATAATTATGAACTGCTACCTTTAAGCCCTTGTGAAGTCAAGAAGCTCAGTATACATACTGTGGTATTAGTCTTGATGGTTTAACTTTAAAAAAAGGTTAAAAATGTATGCCACTCGACTGGTAAAACTTCAAGGCTCTAGTAACTACAGTTCAAAACTGATTTAGCAAAAAAAATTACATTCTCCTGCCCTTTCTGTGTTCCCCTCTGCACCTTCCCAAAGCAAAATCAAAAACCACTGCAACTCTCTTCCTCAGCCTTCCATTCTCCAGACCCAAAGCCTGTTGTGTTTTCTCTAATTCCTGGATACAGAGTACAAGCCTCTCCAAAACCATATTTTCACAAGCAGCTGCATCTGTACCTTACAAGTCTGTGAATCCCACTGCCCATATCAGGGGATTCCTCTGTGAACAAGAATTGTACCTCACATCACTGCAGCACCAGAGTCTCTCTCTGGCTTTGAGGTTTGGACTCTTATGCTAAATGCTGCTGCTCGGTCCAGTCCATCCACAGATTTGCACAGCAATCAAAACCTTGGAAGGGAAGAAAATGGAAAAGTGAGAGAAATATACTTCTGCATGGCTCAGGATAACACTATCTCCACAAAGGCCTTACCAAAAGTGTTATGGTTTAAGACTTGTTGGCAAAAGTAAAAAACACTTTATAAGTAGAACCAAAAATTTAGTATTAGCTCAGTTAACATTCAATTATCCAATTGAAGAACATCAGTTATCATTGATTCAGTTACAATAAGATCCATTAATTAGAAAAAAGTCCTTAAGAGTTTCATGAAAGAAAACTTATTAATATCCACTCCTTTTCTTTAATGTTATGGTCACCTTTCCAATCCCCTCCTAAGGTAGAAGGTCAGTGACTCCCACTCTTTCCTAGGCGGAGGTGTCTTGTGAGGTCCCAACATCCATGGAGCCATGTGAATCTATTCTTAAATGTTTTCTAATTACAGTTTGTTTTTTTGTTCGCTCATTCTCAGACAAAGTTTGAAGCTGCACAATAACCTACCACTGTCTCAGTTGGTACAAAGGACTATTGTTTGCTGGGCTATCATACTACCTGTTATGATAGACCTGATAGTCTACTCCCTAGGAATGTCAGACTTTCACAATCTATGGCATTCACAGAGCTTGAGTTAAAACAAATAAGCAAGAATCAACCACTAGAAGCAGCTAAAATCAACTCAGGTCCAAGTTCTGTCAGGTCAATACAAAGCCTGTGAACTTAAACTAGCTATGGCAAAATTCCTATTTACTGGGCTGTGAAAGATAACAGTTTGTTGCCTGAATTCCAATTTCCACACTCCCTTTGCATGTTCCACTAGTCAGAAGGAAAAAAAAAAAAAGAGAACTAGAGAAAGCAGTGGGCAACAAACCTTGCTTCAAAAAACCTTCAGTATGGAAGGTGTAGATTACTATCACATTCGTTTTAGTAGAGCTATGTAGTGGTTTCTGAATGGACAAAAAAAAAAATTCTCCTTCAGATTTTGTTCTTTCAATGTTTCAGACAATCCTACATATTTTGTTTTCCTTCTTGTTGGAATCGAATTATGAAAAGGCTCTAGGCTTAGTTTTAATTTGTTGATTCAACATTTTCTGCTACTAAGACTTGTTTTTCTGATCATGACATCTGAAATATGCACAATCACTATGACTATTTAGATGTCAAAGATTGCTATTTTTTAAAAAATTACTATGAAGCTACTAAGTAAATTAAATAAAAGCCAGAAAATTAAGAGACAAGATAACTACTTTGTTTTTTCTGTAAAATACATTTTCACGTTTGAATTTTGTTGTGCCTGAATAAATTATTATAGTGAATAACTGGATATCTCAAGGAACTTTGGGAAGAGTTCTGAGGCATTACAGACTCCTACTTATTAAAAAATTATCATTGCAAAATACAGTGATGGATGAGTGATCCTCATTCTCATTATTTATTTCATGACTTGTAAGTTTTCTTTTCCAGCTCACTAGCTAGGAAATGCCACGCAGAAAAGTAACTCATAACTGTATGAGTTGTTACCATCCCTTCTCTTGAACTCAATGTGGCTCTAAAGCTGTTTATGTCTTCGTTATACTGAAGTGTCTAACAACACACAAATGAAAGCTTACTATAATACAGATTCATTATAGTAGCACATTAATATTTATGTGTTACTATTATGTGGTTTGTTTGGGAGTTTTTTTGTAGACCAGGAAAAGCTATTGAGCACTGCCACTGAAAAGTTACTGTTCTGCACAATCATACAATAAAAATATTTTTTAAGTTGAGGAGTGCAGAAGTGCTGAGGTTTTCTTAAGATAAGATTTTGTTGCAAATCTTGCAACGTTTACAGGGTCGTTTGAAAATGATTGCAGAATTAGTGTTTCTAATACTTCTTTTAATTTCTTGATATTCTTGCTTCTGTTATCAAGCAGAAACTTGGAATTGATTTCATCAACTCTCAGCCTCAAAAGGATGACCTCCAGATACAAGGTAATGATAGTAACATCAATTCCCATTCTTAGAAAAGCAAGAGTATTAACAAGAATGGTAACAGGTCTCAAGGAAGGAAATAAAATGTCAACACTGAAACCCACTGGCAAGCTATGCAGTGCACTTAAAATACAAACTAATGTGACTAACAAAAAGAAGAACATCTGATGCAGTAAATTCATCTTGCAGATCTAGGGAAGCTTCCTCACCTCTGAGCTCCAATACAGATATTTTATCATGGATTTTCCTTTGTTTTACTTTACCTTGTTTCCCAGGAAAACCAAACTGATCTAGTAACTTTTTCTGTGTCATTGTCAGTGTCTAAATGTGTCTTCAATCACTTCTGTATGCACTGAAAAAATTTAGAAGAATTTGAGAGGTGAAACAGTCTCAAAAAATAATTGCATTTCTACAGTTTTCATGAAAATAAGCGTCCAGGTAAAGAAAGATCCTCTAAATACCCTTCCCTAGAGAATAGCTGCAGGATGACCTTAAACCTTCCTAGACTACATAGTCAAACTGTCTTGAGACAAATCTGTAGGAAAACAGGCTGCCTTGGTTTCTACATTTTAGAGAAATATTTGTTATTTAAAGGAATCATAAAGTAATTATTCATTCCTTTTCCTTGTTGTTCCCCTTCCCAAGCTGTTACAATGTCATGGTTTGATCCCAGCTGGCAACCAAACCCCACACAGCTGCTCACTCCCTTCCACCTGGTGGGATGGAGGAAAGAATCAAGAAAGTATAAGTGAGAAAACTTGTGACTTGAGATAAAGACAGTTCCACAGGCAAAGCAAAAGCCACACACACAAGCAAAGCAAAACAAGGAATTCACTCACCACTTCCCATTGGCAGGCGGGTGTTCAGCCATCCCCAGGAAAGCACATGTAGGCATTACTCAGGAAGACAAACATCACACCACGGAACATCCCCAATTTCCTTCTCCTTTCCCCAGTTTTATATATTGAGCATGACATCATATTGTATGGTCACAGTTAGGGTCAGCTGTCCCAGCTGTGTCCCCTTCTCACTTCTTGTACATCCCCAGATTACTCTCAGGTGGGGTGGTGTGAGGAGCAGATAAGGCTCCTCTTTCTTACACGCTGTGTAAGTGCTGCTCGGCAATAATGAAAACTTCCCTGTGTTATCAACACTGTTTCAAGCACAAATCCAAACATAGCCCAATACTAGCTACTATGAAGAAAATTAGCTCTATCCCAACAAAACCCAGCACATTCAAGAATAAAAAGCTATTAATTGATAGATTAACATCTTTTCCATAACTTATAGTTTAAACTCCAGCACATAAATCATAGAATGCATTTTCTATAATAAGGAACTAGATTAAGAATAGGCTGGAAGATTCAAATAAATCTAGGCCTCTTTCCTAGCATGAGTGAAACAACTTTTTTTCCTTTGGTTTACCTCAATCTGCTTAAAAGACAATGAAAAATACCACAGTGAATCATTCTAGAAAATATGTTACTATCTATATTTCTCATTTGATTAGTTCTATTAGTGCACAATGCACTGACAAGCCTTGCTCTGCTCTGCTAGTTTCATAAGACACTGCTTTACTGTTTTACCTTTTCCCCTAAAGTATGGTATATTTAGCAATAGTTGTTTAGCTGCAATTAATTAAATGTGGCATGAATCAGAAATATGGCTTGAAAGCAAAAGATAAATCAGTACAGTAGGTAAAGTCTATGATATGTCCCTCTGAGTTTTCTCTTTAAAAAAAATATTTGTCAACAACTATGTACAAGAGAAAATCACCATATTTTGTACACCATTTTATTGGACACACAATAAAATGAACAAAATATTCAATAAGAACTTGCATACAGCACAGCTGTTGAGTACAACTTGGAAGTTACATTCTCTGCAGTGTTTAGGTACATTCAGTATTCCATAGACAAATCATGTAAGCAACAGACAAAATGAGGAATTATCCAATAAGGAGAAGCTGTAAATCAGGTGTGTCTTCTACAGAGGGATGCAGATTTATGTTGCTTTGGTTTCTGAGCCAGAGATTTTTACTGAGAGAAAAGAAGGCAGATGTTTATGCACACACAGGGAAGTGATCTATGTTTGTCTTATTGGAGCTTGTACTGGAACTGCTTATCTTTACATGGACTGCATCAAATGTATCAGCTGAGGTGTATGTTCCGTTGAAGAATTAAGCCAAGCATATGTTGAGAAGAACAACATTGATGTCATATACAATTCTGTGCAGCAATGAAAGAGAAGGGTCAAAATCAATTCCATTAACCAGAGAGCATCACTGAAATAGATTTTAGCCCCTTGGATGTAGCTACTCACCAAGATTGCTATTATCATCACTCCATCCTTCTGATGGATTGAAAGCCTTTAGCTACTCAAGTTCAGTAAGACTGTAAAGTTATCCAGAGCATCTAAGGGTAGATATTCTCTGTTGAACTCAACTGAGATGTCACTGTGGAGAGGTATCTCCAT
>VYZX01007669.1:4435-21164 GCA_013401335.1 Brachypteracias leptosomus | reverse complement strand
TTTTCTTTTTTTTTTTTTTTTTTTTTTAATTAATGTGATTCCTCTTCATCACAGCAGTTAATCATAAAGATCCCTTCAGGCATAATAGGGTATAGTTCAAGTACGACAGAGCTTTATGACTGCTAAAATATGTCAAACCCCTAAATTTTCAATAGTAAGATTTAGCTATAGTTATAGTATATGCATCATAATATGGAGTCCTACATGCAGTGCTGCATCGTGTTTTGTTAAACATGGAAGGGAGTTCAGATGTCTTAGGATAATGCTAAGTGTGATCAGATCCCATGCGTAACCCACGCTCTGCTTTAAAAATTATTTCCAGGACAGACAAATTTATTGACTGCTGATTTTGGATAAGTTTTTGTAGGTTTCCCAATTTCTTACATGCCTGACTTTGTTTTTCTTAAATTCAAGCTTCCTTTTGGTTGAGTTAGGTCCCTGATCTCAGAAGGTCAGAGTCAGCTTCCCATTCCTCTGGTCTGGTGTACATGAGATGCTGAGCAAAGCCAACACATCGGTTTGTAATATGCTTATGTTAGTGCTGGGCCCTCTGGTTTCAAATTATGAAGTGAAATGTAAAGAGAAATGAGGGCAAAGATGTCTAAAGACAGAATAGAGAAGATAACATTATGTGCCACTGAGGCCCCTGTGTGCTGATATGTGCCAACACAAATGGTCTTTTGAATTATGTTCAGTTACCAAAATTTCTAGACTTGCAGTGGTGGAAAAGGTAAATGCAGAAATCAGTGCGACAGAAGACCTCTGTGGATAGTGGAAGCTGTGCTGTTGCAAAAGGACAACTTTACTCTTTCCCCTGTTTTTTTAAATACAGAAAATCTGGGAACATAAAGGAAAATATATTACATCTACTTACCATTTGCACAACTAAATACAAGATTTTTTCCTGCTTTTACTCATATTCAGGTGTTCCTGTTTGCTATAAACACCTTATTATCCTAGAGAAGATACGTGCACAGTGCTGATACCAAAGAAGAGTCATGACATGACTGAAGCAGGTTACACTATTAGATGAGAATTGTAGAGGCAGCTATGAACTGTGGGTTGGGGCAAGAGACTCCTTACTCTCTCCACTGCAAATTTTCTACTCCCAAGATTGTCTCATTTTAGTAGATAGACAAGGCTTTGCCTTGTGAAGTGCTGGGGCCTGGGCTGTGAGCTCCAAGTTGGAATTGAGCTATGGATGAGTCACCACCCAGCAACATGTTTTGTTCCCCAAGTGGTTCCCCAAGGTCCCAGAGGCAGAACCTGGCCCACCTGTGTGAGGCCCTGCCTTCCCCCAGGGGATCATGGTTGAGGTGGTGGGCAAGGCTAGAGATATATCAACCAGGAAATAACTAGTTTGTGAGAAGAAACAAAGAGATGGTCAGTTTGAAGAGAGTTCTTGTTGGAGGCAGCTTGCTGAGCTCTTTCAGTGGTGTGTTCCCCCCTGGCTGATTTGAGATGGAGAAAAGCAAACAGGTGAAGAATAAAAGATGGAGGTGTGATGAGGGGATGTTGCTGAGTTTGGTGTTGGCCTGAGGAAGAAGAGAGCAAGCATCATGCCCTGTTGGATGTCAGGGGGAGGCTGCAGCTTAGTGAGTTGGGCATTGGTGCCCTCTGCTCCCATACCTTCCTGACATGGGCATTGGATCCTTCTCTGAACCTCTTTCCTCACTCAGTCTCCATGTCCCTATAAAAGAAATAAGTGTGCTCTACACTACTTTCTCTGACATTTTGCTGGGTGGAGGAAGGAGAGGAAGGAGGTTGGACTTGGTGATCCTAGAAGTCCTTTCCAGTCATAGGAATCTGGGGTAATCAAGGGTAAACATTCACTAGTGCCTCTTGATGTTGTGAGTTGTGTCACAGGCCTTCTCTTGCCTCACAGCTGATGTAACACTCAGCACTGCCATTGATTGTCATGCATAAAAAGAGAATAACTTCTTATTAGAAAAACGTTTTTACTGTGTGGGTCAAACAGGAGGACAAGCAGAACTTCAAGTCAGGGGGTTAATTCTAACATGATTCCAGGGGCTTAATGCTATTTTATTGTCCCCGTAGTCAGCAGGACTCCTTTGAAAAAAAGCCTTTAGGATAGTAATAAATCAGCTCCAATTGCACTGTCTTCGTTTGTGTGCATGCTTTGCTTTGTGCTTGCAGGCATAGCTTTCTTGAAGAATGGTTTTGTGGTAACTGTATCAGGGGAAGAAATGCAGGATGGATGAGATGAAAATGAAGGAGATGGAAGGTACTTCCAAACAGAAGAGCCAAACCAGAAACATTTGAAGGTGCTTCATGTTCCTCAGAAAAAAAATATGCCAATGGACTGCCCACCTGTTACAAGATAATGACACAAGTTTCATTTGCTAATCCTTTAAGCCCTCTTTCATACTGATCTTATAAATTAATCTAATTAATTAATATGCCTCACTTAGGCTAGATTATGCCTTTAATGTGGTTTAAACAAGCAGGTTTTCTCTCTATGTTGTGTCCATGCCTCCATATTTACACAAGTCTCACTTGTTCATAAAAACAACTCTTCTTGTCTGTGCAAGTCCCAAATCCTGTTCATAAGAAGTGCATATAGAGTAAGGAGATCTCTCTGTCTCATGCCAAAATCTTAGGAAGAAAGTACAAGAGGGGATTGTTCCCCTTGAAGACACTTTCCAGGGAAAAGATTGAGAATTAAAACAGCTATTTCTTAAATTAAATTCTTGGGGTCTGATTGTTCTTGCATGATGAGATAAGCAGCTATTTGCTGGCTATATGTGGAGCTGAAGGAGGTAAGAACATGAGAGTACATAGAGGACAGAAAGAAAAGGAGTTCCTAAGTCTCACTGAATTCATAGGGACTAAGTCCTTAAACTGCATTGTAAGCTTGAGCAGATCTCTAAATTTTAATATTTGCCCTGTCTTATTTAATGGAGTATCCATTCAAGAACAGAAAAATCTTCTGTGTAATTCTGTGGAAAAATACCCCATGTGGTAGGAGGTGACTCTCTGGACAGATGGAGTTTTAGGGCTGCAGATCTGTAGTGCAAGATTGCTCAATTACATGCACCATCATACAACTTTTATAAAAAGCAAGGCACAGCAAAAAACCTACTTCAGTTTCGTTTTAATATTTTGTCATGTTAATTTCAATATATAAGTCTAATTTATGATCATTTTGCCACTCAGAGGCCATCTGCTTTTAATTTAATCCTAGAAATTAAGCACAAGAGCTAAATTAGACACAGTTGGTAAAGTAATTCTTGGTTAATTGTTAAGCAGACATGAGCGCACAGAAATGAACGACTTTAGCCTAACAGTTGTCTAGGCTTTGAAAGCCAAAGTTAAATTCTAACTAAATGCAACTTTTTCTCACAATAGACTCATGGCATGTAGAAAGAAACCAGGGTGTGATCCATAGTGGGTTTATATTCTGAACAGAAATGTTTTCATCCAACTTTAGTTGTAAATTATAGACTTTATTGGAAAATAAGTAAATTCAATGAGAACTACATTCTCAGGTTTTTCATCTCTCTCCAATTTCAAAAGTGGAAGTACCATAATGTAAATTGATTTGACTTCACTTTAGTTACAGGATAAATTTGAATTTCTGTATCACTACTTGGGATTGTCACAGAAGTGACCAATAAGGGGAAAATTCACCAGGAAAAAATAAATTCCTGAAGGATTATTTTCTTGTAGTGCAAGTAAGTAGTTTTGACCCTTTCCCTTTTCTTATTAGAAAATTAGTTTAATTTACTTCATGAGCAATAAAAAAAACTTCCATCGATAAAAATAATGGAATGGTAGTTTGTGGAGAGCACTAAAGATAAACAAATAATCTGTGATTAGTTTAAGTGGAGCAAGACACATTATCATATCACAGAATTATAGAATAATTTGCGTTGGAAGGGACTTCAAAGATCATCTAGTTCCAACCCCCCTGCCATGGCAGGGGCACCTCCCACTAGACCAGGTTGCTCAAGGCCCCAACCTGGCCTTGAACACCTCCAGGGATGGAGCATCCACAACCCCCCTGAGCAACTTTCCCCATATAAAAGCATAAATATGACAGTAAATGAAAAAATTGACTGTAGCTTGAAGAATAACTATTTCCATATCAGTGTTAGTGACTTAAAATATTTCAGTGTGATACTAAATACCTTTTAATAAAGTATTAATTTACTTTTTTGTCTGACATTTTACTACTTGGAAGTTTCTGAAGCAACTAAGAAAACCAGTAAGTTTTGCTTTTAACAAATGGGCAGCTCCATCATTTTGATGTTTGCAAAGTTCTCCTGAAATCATCAGGTATTTTTGATTTATTATAAGGCTGCTTCACTGGACTAGTATTATGGAAAAGCCCACGAAGTAAATGTATCAAATCACAAAATACAGAATTGTCTGTAAGTTACAGAACAATTTTTCATCTTGCTTTAAAATTGGGTTTTCAAGGTGAAAAATTAACTTTTGTGCTCCTCAGGGAAATAAAAATGTAGCATGCTAGTAAAGTGAGGCATACATAAATGTTTAAATTAGCTAAAGTTCTCCCAGGCTCATTACTGACTTGCAAAAAAGAAATCCTAATAATGCAACGGTGGATGAAATACTTCAAACACAAGCTATTGTGCATTTACAAATAATATCCACCAGATGGCACAAGGAAACAAATTTCAGTCAAGCTTAGCATAAACCATTTTGTGGTTTTAACACACCGGATGGGGATAGGGAAAAACAAAAGGAAAACTTTAGGTATAGGATTCTCAGACTTCATAGGCATAGAAAATTAATATCGGAAAACTGCTGAAGGTAGACATTATAAACTGTTTATTCACAAGTGAAGGGAAAAGAAAATCCTCAGGAATGTGCTCATTTTGGGGTGGTTTTGAAACAGTCTTACAGGTAGTTTGTATTTGGTGAATGTGTATTCTCTGATCCATAGTTGATCAAAAGAATGTTTATATTTTGCTATGAGAAATGAAATCGGTCATCTGGAGTTAAAATATTAGCACTGGATATCATAGAAAAAAAATGTAAAATACATACGAGAATTCTTTCGATAGGTCTTTCAGCTTTTCCCCTCACTTTACATATAAAGCCAACTAACCTTTGTCCTTAAATCCATGCTTGAAGCCCTCAAAACTTAGAGACCTCACATCTATCCAGGGATCCTCAACATCATGGGTTTTATTGCTCTGTATGTATAGCTCAGAGATTTTTGGTCTTATTATGCAAAGAAATTAGGATACTCTCTGGCTCTACCTATATCAGAATAGGTATTATTCATTTATTCTTTCATTCATTCTCATTGGGCTTTACCACAGTGAAACCCTTGGTGGATTAAATCCTTCATGTTTGTGAGTTGTGTAAATTCTACAGATGTCCTTATCTAGCAATAAGGACATAAATAGACGAATTTTGTATACATCTCAGCCTCCAGCAGTGAAAATCAGATTTTTTTTACTTCTCTTACATAACAATCTCCTGCTGGTACATGGAGTGAGGGAAAGGGATTGGAAACATCAGTAAATAACAAGCAGAATTATTTAAATGCAAATTAAAAGTGGATACACACATGTACACACAGATGTACACAGTTTGTTCTGAAGAGTTTCCTGGGATTGCTTACTAATCCTCAAATGTCACAACACATGCTGTTTTCATGAATGTGTCAAACTATCAGCTGGATGTGGCTGGAACAGCAGTTGCAACTTTAAATGTATTGCTCCCCCCGATCACCCTAATTATACAAGCAAAAGGGTCAGACTGAAGTAACTTCATTTGCACTTAGGTCCCCATGTGGTGCCTTGCCTCCATGCAAAGAGAGCTGGTGTCCAGCTGTGTCAGGGCATCACGATCGGGCTCCCCGATGCCAGACAGATGCAAAAGGCACTTCAGCAGTGCTGCTAGCTGAGCTTATTTACGCCCCATGTTTCCTTCCAAGCTTAAGAACGCTAATTTCAAAGCAGTCTTTTATAAACTCTTTTGTGTCCTGCTATTTTCTGTTCAAAGCATGGCAGGTAGCACTGCAAGACCTTCCTAAACCGTGAGCAGTTCTCAAATCCCATATGAAGCCACCAGTTGATGGGGACAATCTTTTTGGTAGGGCCTGTTGCAACAGGACAATGGATAATGGAAGAGGGTAGATTTAGACTAGATACAAGGAAGAAATTTTGTACGATGAGAGTAGTGAAACACTGGCACAGGTTGCCCAGACAGGTGGTACATGCCCCATTCCTAGAATCATTCAAGGTCAGGTTGGATGGTGCTCTGAGACATTTGATCTGGTGGAATATGTCCCTGCTCATTGCAGGGGGGTTGGACTAGATGACATTTAAAGGTCTCTTCCATCCCAAAACATCATATGTTTCTATGTTATTCACGTCATACTACCCTTCCTGGTATCAGTGAAAATCAACAAGACTATTTCTGGATTAAGGCAAAGCTCAGAGACTCTTAAATATCACCTGTTAAAAACAAGGTACTGTGACCTAGAATTCAATCAGTTAAAATATCTGGTTCAGTGTACCCTTTGGGGGAAAATAGACATAATGCAGCCTTACCTTAGGAGACTGCTGTGGAAATGAACAATTGTTTCTTTTGTTGGAAGTTGGAATTACAAACACGCATGGTTTGGAGGCACAAAATGTTCTTGTCAAAAACAATCAAACATAAATCTGAATTTTTAGAGATTTTTCTCATCCCTAGATGCATAGCACAGACTATTCTGCTTCACTCCATCTGGCAGCTGAAAAACAAACAGTTAAGATCATTCATTTGCTGGAGACCAGCTGAGTATTGTAATTAGTCTTGCTTGGCACTCAAAAATGTTGCATGCATTTGGTCAGTTCTACTTTAGTGAATAGAATTTGTTTGACAGTTTTCAACTCTGTTAATCACAGAGCACACACATGCACACATGCATATGTGCATAGTTTATATATTCTTACATGAAATTAACTAACTTGAGTATCATTCATAAGGTTCCTATTAGAGAAATGCTAACTTGGTAGGAATTCTGATGCAAATAGTACCACTTGGTTTATAGGATAATGAAACTGGAGGAGAAATCTCTCTTGGTTTTCATGTAAAGCAACTTGCACATTAATGCATTTCCTAGTAAGTCAGTATAGGAATTCATCATTCATTCTTTCTTTCTTTCTTTCTTTCTTTTTTTCTTTTCTCTCTTTCTTTCTATCAAGTTTCTTTGACATTCTTCTGGTGGATAAGGGTGGGTTTGAAATCTTCAGAGACTGACAATAGTTTCCTTTAACATGGTGGAACATTTTCACTGAATGCTTTGGAGCTACCATTTCTAACCTCTGTTATTCTAGCTGCCCTGTTGGAGGAAATATCTGAGCAATAGAAAGGACTATATAGGGTGTATAGAGAGCATTCATGAGGTATTTTCAAATTCTATGTGTCTGTAGTGGTTCAAACATTCCCTTGTGTTACACTGTAGATCGTACAGGAAAGTGACCAGAGGCTACCATTGCTCCAAAAATCACAAATGGAGAAAGGCATGTATTACTTAATTGATTTGAAGTGATTAAAAAAATCCAGCAATTAATAAAATTAATTAAAGTGGAGACAGAATGACATGCACCAGTATGTGTGTAATAAGAGTAGTAAAATGATGCCCAGAATTCACATGAAAAATTATGAAATCTATCTTTTCCTAGCCATTTGAGAGCTCCTCAAGCCTGAGTCCTAATTACAATTCAGGTATTTTATAATGCTGTGAGAAAATGGAACAGTGACTTCATTGTTTTGAGGACAGCATGGACTGATGCAATTTCCGTCATCTGCTGACTATGAGTTGCTTAGCAATTCTGAAACAGTGTAATTCCCAAAAATAAATTAAGGACGTTAACTGTATGCAGGAGGAAGATTCTTTTCTTAACAATACAAAGCATCAAGTACAATTCAGAGGTGAAGCTTAAAATTATCCTGCACAAATCTCAATTTATCTGTTCTCACTTTTAACAACAGATGGTCCAGAGTTCCCATTTCTTATTCATGGGTTCTTCACCCCCTCACTTCTCAACTCAGGAAGTTTGTTTTCAATAATTAGCAATACACTGGAGATAACAACACATTCATAACAGGGAGAGATAATTATTAAGAGGAAGAAAGGGAGCATTTGGCTGGCAAGCCCTTTGACTGGAACTCTATGTCATCTAATGTGACAAGTTTCAGTTATCTGGTTATAGTGCAAAGGATGCATTTCCGGAAAGGACTGTGCAATTTGCATTAATGTTATATGCTTAAGGGACCTATTGCCATTCTGGACTGCATCTAACTGAAGACGTAAAGTATCTCTAATGTCCTTCATGTATCATCAAAGTATGAAGAGATAAAGTTTCTGCATAGATTTTTACCTATGTGGTTGCAAAATATTTTAGCTAAAAAAGAAACGTTATTCCGAACAGCAAGTAGTTTCAGTTCTAGCTCATAAACCTGAAATATTTTCAGCAGCTGTATAGTAACAGGCCTTAGTGAGAGCACTGTAGTTCTGAAAGAAGCACCATTTATAATTAGAGCCTTTACCTTTCCTTGGCGTTATTAAAATACAGCTTCTTTTTACATTTCTCTGAGAAACTTTTCAGGTAGAGACTAAAGATCTCTCAGCTTTTCTTAATTTCTTCCTTTCCTGAGGAATGCTTAGAAGATGGAGAACTCAGGAGATCTCTATTTTTTCCCAGTTCTGCCACTGTCCTTCTAGGTGACCTTGAACAAGTGCCTGTAAAGAAACAGAAGAAATGCCAGGTGACCTTTATGAAGTGATTTGAAAATAATGAAAAAATCCACATATTACTGTCACTGGTACAGATTTAAAGGGTTAAATATTTTGTAAATAGGGCTGCAGTTTTTGCAACCGCAGTTTTTGCAACCACAGTTTCAAATTAGTAATCCTCAATGACCTAAGTGGGGTCCTGTGGGAATCTGAAGGAAAGATAAAGTCCTCAGAGACAAAACTAGCAGTTGGCATAAATATTAAGATGACAGGCAAGTGCTGAAAATGACAGGTCTCCTTTGCAAGGTGATCTGTAGAGCAAGAAGACTTGGTGCAAGGAAAGAAGGTGTGATTGAATTTGGCCAAGTACCAATACCTACCCCTCAAAGCACAGCCAGTAGCTCAACCTTAACAAGGAGGAGTGCTCTGTTCTCAAACTGGCAACTCAGGCTAATCTTACTGGGTAGTTAGCTCAGGATAGGGGTAGAGCTGTCATACTTAACCTCCTGCTCCCATGATTTCTCAGCTCCCACATGCAGAAATACTCACTAAGTAGGCCAAGGCATCTTCACATTTTCCCTGTCCTTAACAGATGATTTTACAATATGCCCTTCTTTTTCTCTTATGTAATTAAGAGGTGTACTGTATATAATACCCCAAGCCTAACATTCAGTTACAGAATCTGTTGGGGGGCAAAAAAAAACAAGATAAGCTTGTCTAAATTTATTTATTACTCTCTTGCAGTTCATTTCCAGAGTATGATAGCATAAATGTGATGTAAAAAGACACTTCTCAAATTACCCTGAGAGGATTTTGTTAGCAGCAACCAACCACAGTGAAGAGATAAAAACAAATACTCAGTGATGCCTGCCTGATGATATTCTGCTTCTACTAGCATGTGAAATGAGAGGTGGAAAGAATTAACCTAGAAGAGGAGGAATGACAGCAGATGAGAAATGGAGCAAAGCTACAAGTATTTAGGCTTAGCTAGCAGCATACGTTGGCTGAGAGTTAAAAAGGGATGTGGGCATTTCAGAAAACTTAGCAATACAAAACCTGAAGGGTTGTCACCAGATAGGGGAATGGGGTTCAAAATATGAGAGTAGGTGCTTAGGTGTCCTACATTAAATATGTAGGAAATGAAATACCTGTATTGTAATTCCCAACAGAGATTTCCACGAAGACAGGTATACGTAAAATCCTGTCTCAGTGTGAACTGAGATACTTATGTAAGATTCAGTATCACTGTGAAGCTGGAGTTGGGAAATAAGCTTAGGAAGTCAGGGCCTATTTTTGTTAAACTGACTGTAATAATGGAGGGATTTTGTCCATGTCTGAACTACTAAGTATAACAACCTAGAACAACTACTTGGCCAGAAAAGTATGTGGTGTGTCACAACACGCATTTATTTGAATAATGTCTTTTTAGTTTGTTTGTTTGTTTATTCCCGCAGAAAAAAAAAAAAAGAAAAAAAGTGGTCTCATTTATTTTGACTATTGGAAACCACATCTGGACCATCTTAACCCTGAACCCGAGAAATCTCAGCTTGATCAAAAGGTGCCAGGAAACATGCTAGCAGCTAAGTGATATGGATAACTGTGGCCTAATACTCAAGTCTGCATCTCGGATTTGTTTCATTTATTAGTGTAGATACATACAAAAGACTTGGTAAGAGAGGAGGAGATGTGGTTTTGGGAAATAATTGTCTTGTAGGGATTTGAGCTGTGTTCAAAACTCAGCAAGAGGGTGATAGCTGAAAGCTAGTCAGGCTTTCTTGTGTTTGGTGCTTAATGCTACGTATAAAGCAGTCAAAACATGTAAGTACAGAGAGACAAAAGGAAACAAGGAAGAAAGAGGTTCAAACTCAGACTAGAGTATCAGCTGGAAGGTAGCTGCTCCTGTCCAAACACTGTTAATGTTTGCTGTTATTTGTGGGTTTTTTTAATTTAGACATTTCCTGGTTAAAAACATTGCAAAAATCAAGGTCTCAGGAACTAAGGCCTCAGATTTCCCCATTGCTCCAGCCACATTTCAATTCATTTTTGCATGTCTACCTTTATTTTCTGAAATAAGAGGACCCTTTTCCTGAAGGGCATATTGTATTTTATGTCTCACTGCATTCTGTCACTCCTTTTACATTTCCTCCCAGAAAGTACAACAAGAGTGTGTAGTTAATATGGTACAGAGCATCTTCAGAAATAAATATGTGATCATAAAGAATCCAGACATTAAATCATTAGTATCTGGAAAGAATGAATAGTTTTTACAAAGTCTTATATATATATATATATATATATTCTGTGTGAGATTTTATATAATTTCTCCTAGCAGCCCACTTCTTCATTTACTGCTCAGCTCAAGTCTCTCTATTTTTCCTAGAAATATTTTCATTGACTTGCCTTGGTTTCAAATCTAGGGAATTCAGTCAGACTCACTGAAAATGGTAAATTTTTCTGCTCTCACATCCACAATTTGGAAACTGGGTGTTTCAGTTGTTGTTTCCAAAGCTTTTTGGTCAGCCACATCTGCTTATGCATTTAAATTAAAGTTTAAGATTTCTCTCTGTTTGATCAAATGTTATTTCCATAATTTATATAGGCTTCACTCTTCTGGAAACATTTGTTTAATGTAGTTAGTTCCATTTTATCTATCACTGATATTATTATCTCTTTTATTCTACACTCTTTTAAGATATGCTATGCATGAAAACAGTTTCATAAATATTGATTATTTGATATATTTCATGCAACAAACCATGGTCTTCAAAAAAAGGCTACAGAAATTAAAAAAAAGGATATATATTTATGTATTAAAGGTAGTATCACATATCTGTCAGTTGTTTGGATGTAGTAGATCCTGCAACTGTTATTTTTTTCTAGTGCTTTGTACACAGAAGATGAATTTTGGATGTGCTGGAAGGCTGCAGGCAAACATTTAGTTTAAAAATGCTGATCTTCTTCCTAAAAGGGAGAAGGGTTAAGTGCTAAGGGAAAACTCTCTGTTCAAGCAGGTTGTGGGTATTTTTATTATTATTCTTTGTTGTTTCTTTTTTAATTACTCCTGTTGCTGTTGTTACTAATCAGGTTGTTTTGCATCATGCTAAATAGCACAGCTGGAGAATTTGCTCACTGATTGAAAGTATCATCTGAGCAGAGAGAGTGAGCACCAGTGGGACCACAGTGGAAATGACTGCAAAGAGATTTCAAAGATGTTATAAGAAGACAACAATTTTTTGGCATCTGTGGATGCTTAAGGAAGGGAAGAAAGAAAAAAACCCAGTGCAGGAGGATTAGAGAAGGAAAGATGTTCCTAAGAAATAACAGCATAAAAGGGAGGATCTTTGTTTAAGAGGGGAGAGCTTAGTAAATTTAGCTCAATGGCTATGGTAGCAGCAAGTCCTATCCTAGACATGGAAAACTTTCATCATGACCAGAAAAAAAAAAAAAAGAGAAAGATAGGAATGGATGACAAAGCAGTCATTTGAATTTATCCTTGCTACAAGCTGTTATAAAACGCATAGCAGAATTAAAGTTCCTACTGTTCTAGAAATAGCACCTGTGTTTCATAGGCAATGAATTGTACTTAGGCATTAGGCCTGTCTGAAGCCACAAGTGACTCAGTATTGAGGCAACAGCACAGCATGCATACAGAGAGAATCAAAAGAAAAGGTAGCATTTTACTTACCTTTTAGACTTGTGCACAGCTTTCTGTACAACTGTTTTTCCATATTTCACCTGTATCCAATAGTCAGTGCTACTTCATAGCATCAGCTCCTGTACAGGGCCACTGTCATAGTCCCTCTTTCTTGATAGCAGCGTATGAATAGCTGTACAAAGTGAGCTTTGCTTGTAAGGAAAAACAATAAAATATAACGTAAAGCAACTTTGGTACCTTTTTTAATAAGATGATCTGAGTCTTGGCACACAAGCTGAAAAGCTGTCCAGGTCCAGTTCTTTTGTCAAGGATGAGCCTTGCACTGTCCCTGAGAGAAACTGCCTAAATTTGGCAAATTTACAGGCTTTTGAAAAATCTCCCTTTGCATGTTCTCAGCAGTGGCTCTGGTGGATACGGATGCTGCAGCTCCCATCTGCGTATGTCTCTGCCACAGCTGCATGGGCTGAGTCTGACCAACTTACTGCTGCTGCTTGGGTCTCCTGAGAAGGTGAGGGGGCCTCTCCACCACGAATGCAATGTACTTCTCCTGCTGCTAGACCCCTCAGTAAGAAGGAGAGAGAGATTTGACTGAAAAATTCTGGAAATTGGATGGCAGAGGTTGTTTATTAGGATAAGAAGCTTGGGAATGGTAGTCGATGTCAGGATCTTAAGAAGGTGCAGGAGATTCAAGGACAAACAGACTAGGAGAGAAGGATGAAAATGAGAAATGGAATTGGGAGCTATGAGATAAAAATCCAATGAAAAGCTAAGGAAAAAGTAGGATACACAGAATCGCAGAATGGTAGGAGTTGGAAGGGACCTCTGGAGATAATGTAGTTCAACTGCCCTGTCAAAGAAGGCTCACCTAGGGCAGTTTACACAGGAATGCATTCAGGAAGGTTTTGAAAGTCTACAGAGAAGAAGATCCACAACCTCTTTGGGCAGCCTGTTCCAGTGCCCTATTACCCTCAAAGGAAAGAAGTTTTTCCTGATGTTGGGGTGAAACTTTCTGTGTTCTGATTTGTGCCCATTGCCCCACATCCTATCACTAGGCACCACTGAAAAGAGACTAGTCCCATCCTCTTGACGCCCACCCTTCAGATATTTATAAACATTGATAAGACCCCCTCTCATCCTTCTCTTCTCCAGGATAAACAGTCCCAGGGCTCTCAGACTTTCCTCATAAGAGAGATGTTCCAGCCCTTTAATCATCCTTGTAGTCCTCCATTGGATTTGCTCCAGTAGTTGCCCGTCTCTCTTGAACTGTTGAGCCTGGAACTGGACACAGTACTCCAGATTTGGCCTCACCAGGGCAGAATAGAGGGAAAGAAGAACTTCCCTCAACTTGCTAGTCACACTCTTCTTAACGCACCCCAGGATACCATTGGCCTTCTTGGCCACAAGGGCACATTGTTGGCTCATGGTTAACTTCTTGTCCACCAGGACTCCAGGGTTCTTCTCTGCAGAGCTGCTTGTACAGCAAGTCAACCTTTAACATGTACCAGTGTACAGGGTTATTCCTCCCCAAGTGCAAGCAGTAATACAAACAGATGTGGATTGGTATGAATATATTAGTCAGCCAGGTTGGGATGAACTGAAGAGAAGGGAACAGAGCAAGGGAGTATATAAGAGGAATTAGGTAAAAGGCTAAATCAAGGACTGGCTTGGGACAAGGATATCCTGCAGGAGTTGGGGCAGCAGGAATGAAGAGAGATTTTGCCCACCAAAACATATCTGCTTTCTAACTCAGAGGGCAAAGCAACTAACGTTTATGAGTTGTGGCCTGAGCTATGAGTTATAAGTGAGAAATATAGATGAATAATGGTGGTGGAGCTGTTGAGTGTTAGGGCTGTGCCTAGTGTACATCCAGTAACCTAAAATCATTAATTTGCTATATGGTCCCCAGCTCTTCTCTGCATATCTGAGACAATGGACTGGAATAAGAAAATAGGCCACCCTTACAGCAAGTGATTGACTGAACTAGTAACCACCTTCACAATGAAGCATTGGACTAATTGTCACAGGAGCTTTCCAGGTGGGACTTTTAGATGATGATAGATATTTTCCCCAGACTGCTCTTGCTGTGCCTAAATCCAACAAATGGGCATGACTTGTATGCTTCAGTGTGCTGATGACTACCTTAGGTTGAGAATCTGCCCATCACTGAGACTCCCTCAGGGTATGCAGTTCCTGATGCAGAATTGATTGGAAGTCAGACATGGATAAATTGCTTATAGATGGTCAGGAGAAACTGTCCCTGCAATTGCATGAATGGTCACATAGGATAAAGATGTTTTGTATGTAGTTCAGGACAATCAATAGCAATGGTCATACAGTTATGGGAGCAGCTATGTAAGGTATGGAAATTCATCTGAAGACCCATTCAGTGTCTCATCCAATCTAGCTGAATATACCAGACTCCTTTTGTCCTCCAGGCAGTAACTGAGTCTACTGTTCAAGAGATTTGAACTCCCAAGTTTTCCTCATCCTATGGAAAAATGTTAACAATAGTCTTTTTGTCTTACAAACTCTAAGTCTGTGAATGTCTGTGCAAAAGAATCATTGCAATGATGAATATTCTAGAAACGGCCATGAGAAAATGGGTATTATTTTCATAAAACCCAAAGTTTAATTATGTGCCATAAATGAAGATAAATGAGATATCTTATTAGCTTCTCATTTGGTAAGCTCTGTCCACCCTATGAATTGATTGAGGCAGAGGTTCTGTGGCAAATATTAACAGCTGCATCATAGCATTTGTACACGAGAGACCGAATTAAAACTGCACAAGCAATACTAATGCTGACAGTCTCAAGTCTTTTGTACATCATTAATGTTCTTTTAATGTATTTCTGTGTGTGTAAAAAAGCATCAGGGGTGAATGGCACATTGAAAAGTTCCTACTAATAGGAGATTGTGATGCACAAGACAACAATAAGATACAAGACAGGCAAAGAAAAGGCAATGAGAACTTTATACTGTTTAGTTGCTAAATAACAAGAAGGTACTCTGTATATAGTATGTCTTTCTCACTTTATACTATCAATGACCTTTGTTCCAATAGAAAGTATGACACTCAGTTTAATCAATAAAACCCCTAAAATCAGTCAGATGCTTAGTATTTTTTGCTTGCTTTTCTGTGATGGTTCAGGTAGTGATGCTTGATATGCTTGTTTGCACGTGATATATTGTGCATCACAGCATATGTTCCCATAGCAGAGGGCTCCTGGGTGATGGAAAGGGAGCTTCCAGGTTCATGTGTTCTTGCTGCTCTCTGAGTGGGGCAGAAAGGGGAAGATGCTCTCCTCTATGGGATCAGTGAGGTATAGTAAGAGGCAGAATACAGGGAGGGGAAGGTAGTGAATGACATGCAGTACACAATATGGAAAAGAAGCAAACAAACAAGCCAGCAAGCTTGGAGGATGATGTACTGCAGAGCCTGGAGGTCTGCTAAGAAAAGAGAACCAATGCATTCCCAGGCCTCAGCTGCTATAGGATGACATTTGCAGGGCTCAGGTGGGACTGTGCACAAGTCACTACCCAGTAAAGGACCTGTCTGTCAGTGATGTAATGAGCACAGAAGAATTTGTCTTCCACTCTCTTTTGGCAGTTTGGGAGTGTTTGATGTAAGGAAAAGACCTAATTGGACCCTCTTAAAATCCCTGGCCAATTCGTCCACCTGTCACAGACAGTAATATGTAAGTGAATGCTGTTGAGGAAATATTGTGAAACCCAATCTGAATCATCAACTTCCATATCAATCTTCACAATAAGATTTTAATGTGTTTTTTTTTCAATGCTTTGATGTTTCACCCCTTCCCTATTTTAAGGGGTGTTATTGAACCATGCAGCTTCCCTAGTGAAGCAAATTACTATTTGGACTTGGAAGCCAGAGGCTTATTTGCTGGGAAGAAATAAATCTAAAAAACACAGAACAAAGATTATGTGTATGACATACTGAGTGATGAAAGAAAGGACAAACTAATTTCTTTATGTGCATAAATATAGCAAGTTTAACACCTGTCACGCAATTCAGATGCAAACAAAACCAAGACCAATAATTGGCAAGGATGTTAAGTACCAAGTTCTTCTCTCAGTCTAAATGCTCTTCAAATTTTGGATGTACAGTTTTGGCCTAGCCAAAAGGTCATGTTTTTATTTTTGCACTTGAAATCATGGAAAACATGAAGAAAACAAAGGAAATACAAAAAATGGAGCTCACAAATAAAACACTTCATCAAATAAATAGCGTGTCAGACCTTAGAGTCCACTGACTGTGGAGAATGTTAACAGCATTGGCTAGACTAACATTACTTCCACCAGAAGGCAGATTTCTTATAAATATGATC
>VYZX01007668.1:29930-46203 GCA_013401335.1 Brachypteracias leptosomus | reverse complement strand
CCCGCTTCCGGGGCACTCCAGCTTTGGGAGAAAATATTCGTCACGAGATAGGAGCAGATCTCACAGTGAATGTGTCTAAAAGATGAGACTGGCAGCGATTTATCCCATGTTATTCCGGCACTAATAACCATCCATAGCAAATGGTATGAAACCAGGGAGGCCAACTGACCAGAAAGGAGGTGTGCAAATGTATAATACATTATAAACCTCAGCAAAGATATTCCATCCTAATTTCCAACTTTGCTAGGTTTTTTAATCAAGAAAAATCTGTGTTCGAGCCCCGCATTGGGCGCCAATTTTCTGTCTCCATTTAAGGCTCAGGGCAATCCCCACGGAGCAGAATTTGTTTTACCCCCCTTCCCCCCCCAACTCTTCCCTCCCAGGGGAGGAAGGAAGGCCTCACACAAAGTTGGAAATCAAGATTACAACTTTTAACAGGGAAAAACAAAAGAGATATTAAAGGAAGGGGAATATACAGAGGTAATAAGAGAAGGTATATATACAAATATATACAACACCGCCCCTCAGATGTTGCTGGATTCCTCCCGAACCTCTTGGAGTTGGTAGCCAGCCCTGCAGAAGTGCAGTCCCAGTAGCCATCCCAGCAAGGAAGGGGCGAGCAGAACTTCCTGTGTCCTTTTATAGAGTGTGGCAGGAAGGGGAGTGGAATAGCCACTCTACCTGTCCATCCCCTTCCCCAAACCTTAAACAACAACAGTTCTCTTGCACAGCAGCAAAAATACAAAAGTGAGTATAACTTCTGTTCCTCTGAAATGCTAAGGCAGTGGTGGTTGTATTGCTGTAGCTGATGGGTAAACTATTGGCAGATGAATTAGTTAAGTGCAAGCTTGAATTGTATTTGCAAATATTAAGAAAATTTAATAGATTTAGTAGCAAAACTACTGTGAGGTTGTTGGGGAGATGGGAAGATTTGTTGTGGGTTTTCTTTTTCCTTTCCGCCCCCCCCCNNNNTGTCCGCCCCCCCCCCCCCCCCCCCCCGAATGAGTATTGTAGCAGGGAAGAACTTGTTTTGTAATGTTAAGGCATTTCATTTCAAATGTGAGGGTTTAGAGAAACCACGTGGTGGTTAAGTATGTTTTGAAAGTTGTCCGGAGAAAATGACTATTAAGCAATACATCTTTTTATTATTTTGTGGTTTTATGTTACTAAAACCAAGACTACTTGAGCTTGTCTTTTTCAGTGTGTTACGTCTCTTGTACTATTTCCAGACAGCACATTTCACAAGCCATAAATTGGTGATATTAACAATATACTTAGATAAATATACTTTTTATATATATATACACACACACACATATATATATATATATCACTTATATTGAAGCCATGAGCCTTAGTACTTATTAATTCAAACATTTAATCTGTATAGTTGTCTTTAGCAAAGCTCTGTTATCTTTTTTCAACTTTAGGTTATAAAGAAACAAAATTTGGTAGTTTCTTGTGTGATGAATAGAAAACTGAAAGCTTAGTTAGTGTTTAGTAACTCTGATAATTCTAATTTTCAGGCAACCCACAAATTAAATTTTGAGGAAAATTTAATTCTGAAGTCTGAAGCTTCAGCCAGTTGAAAAGCCTGAGCCATTTAGGTTTTTCAAAAGGAACCGCTAAAAGAAAGTGTCTCTTGCTTTTTTTTTCTGCTGTTTTAACCTTTATAAAGACACTTAAAGGCTTTGAAATTTATCAATAGAACTATTGGGGCTGTCAAACCACTTCTTTGCTTCTGCTGAATTTAGTAAAGTCTCAAGAGCAGAAGTAGGAGCTCTTGCCATCCTTTACTGAGGGAGCGGGAAGCAAGTTGAAATGTACGATATTGTTGACTTCAGCATTGCTCAAGCATTTTGTGAATGCATCTCTTATCCTATTTAAATAGATTAAATATTCATGTTTGGTTTCATAGATTTTGTTTGTTTGTTTTTTTGTTATAATAGTTCCCAACGTGTTCATTCTCTCACCTGATTTGCTAGTTCTTGTGCTGAAAACGTAGCGTCACGTAATGTAAAAAGGAGTCAAACAAATACATTTCTGTGTAGATTACTCATATTTTACTTACTGGGGAAGTTTTCTGGATGTTTTCACATATGTGATACCGAATCCTGTAATAAGATAAGTTATAGATTTGTCCTGTTTCTCTTAATATAGTATTCAGCATTTCCCCTTCTCTGAATAATGCACAAGACAACCACATCAATAAATGTATTTGGTTGCTATGTACTACTGATAGGCTTTTAATAGTACAGTCCTATTTTTGTGAGTGGTATTTGTTCGCTATGGATTTATTTGCAGACATCTCAGGCTGGATTATCATATAGTAGTAGCGCCCACTGCAGATGGCATTCATTGCAGCCTTGCCACACAAATGTAAGCAGGTTGGATTTTGCAGAGCTGAGGGATGATCTTCTGAAGTTGTTGTAAGTCGTGCTGTGACTCATCCATTGGTACTGAAGTGTGGTAACCTGTTTCTGTAATACATTTTTCCTTTATGCAGTAAATTCTCATTAGTGTTGCTATTAGTTCAGCTGATTCAGTGTTTACAACAGTAGGAATCCCTGTGTGCTGATTGAGTTATAAAATGTTTCACAGGTGTTAGAGTACCTAAAGAATGGTAAATGTTCAATGCAAACTGACAGAGACCACAGAGTGCAGAGTTTGTGACACAGCGGAAAGGCAATGTGCTAACCCCTGTCCTGTGTGGGTATTTCTCTATGATGCCCCCTCACCTTGGGAGTCGTGGGTACAACCCCATAGGTGGTTATTCGGTATATTTGAAAGTATATAGGGACATCGGAGTTTTTATTGAATAAACACTCAATTTAATTTTCATACTTTGACTATGTGTGAAGGCTAAGGGGAAGTGAACACCACCTAATATAAGATGAACAATCTCTCCCCAACTTCCTTTGTCGTTTTTGTACTACCGTGTCTGATTTTTTTTTTTTGCTTGGTTGTTTTTTTGCTTGTAATTTTTAAAGAGTTCTGCAGACTTTTTAAGCCAAGAAGTAAATTGAGATTTGGAGTCCAGGTCACTTTTGCTGAGAAGGTCAATTAGACACTGGGACAATTTGCCAGTTCTTCATGGGATGTACTCAAGAAAATACAGATGGAATATTTACTATTAAATAACCTCCTGTATTAGTGGAGAACACTATGGGACACAATTGCTCTTTCTTATAAACTGTTTCAGTTTAACCCATACCTTGCTCATACCAGAAACTTCTCTCAGGCAAGCAAGTAATTTTAAGAATGCTTAAAAATTATTTTTAAAAGATATTTTAAAAGTTGGCCATAGTTGCATACATATCACAAGACCTGCATTATTTCTTTGAGAAAATAAAGATTTTAGTTCTGATTAGAGAATATTGTTGTGGATCTGTCTGCCTTCTCAGCTGATAATCAAGTTAATAAGCAATAGAGTTTGATGTTCATGCCTAAGGTTTTAATTTAACAAATTCTGGGGATCTCCAGGTTTGATGGGTGGTAGCTGGAAGTATGCCTGTGGATAAGTAATTAGAATATGTTTGTAGTAGATCGGGAACAGTACTAATTGACAGTATAAGGAATTAAGTGCAGTGTTTTGGTCCTTGTCAGTGATAATAGATAGTAGCAGTGTAAAAATGTTTAGAGTGATAAATGTGAGTTAAAATTATTTTCAAAGAATGAGTCCTTTAAGCCTATGAGGTAAGTGCAGGCTAAAATGTCAGATCTTTGGTCTTGTAGTTTTTAATATCCACAGTTCATAAGTTTGATTTCCTATGCTGTATTTAGAAAATAATGCCTAAAACTTGAATGAAAAAGTGTGTGTTGTGGTGTTACTCATGACCTAAGACATGCTTCAGTTTGTATTATCTCTGGTGTTAGTAAATAGTTGGAGTGCTGTGCAATCTGGCATGGTAGCAAACTATATATTCTTGTGATGGCATATTTTTCAGTCCCATATACTTCAGTGGGTAGAATGGAGTTTTCCTTGCCTTGATTTACATCTTCCACCTATGCAGTCGGGTTATAGAGGTGAGGGTACTTCTTTAAACAGTTTCATGTGTCAGAATAGTTACATTTTAATGTCAAGTTTAGACTGAGGACAAAATCCTTCCAGTAGTTGTGATAAGGGTGTTAAAAGCAAAATCAGAGTGTTTACCTATAATGGTCTGTGTTTTAGTAATTTTCCAAAGCTAGTGGACTGGGTTAGATTGTTTGCTAATATTTTTCTTCTGTATCCAATTCAGTATTTTGCCTTGCTTGTTGTGTTCTTTGATAATGAGAAGCTTTGAGGGAGGGAGTGTAATGAGTGAAAAACACTAGAAGAGAATTTTTTTTTTTTTTCATTGCTATGCAAAAAACAGGCTGTATAGGGAAAGATACTAGAAAAGCATCTGTGGAGCTGTTCTTTTCTCCTGATTCTTTTTGCTCTTCCCTGAATAAAGATGCTCATACTGGAATGTAAGGGATTAATTTTCAGGCATGCTGCAGTTGAACATCCAGAAGAGAGAACAGTTCTTGATCACAGTCAGAAACAAAACAATTGAGGCCACTGGCAAGGTGCCCAGCACTTTGGATATTTTAAATAAGAATGCTTTATTGAGATAGCTAGATATATTAACAATCCAGCCTTGAATATTTGGGAGTGAATTGCTGTTACTTTTTTTCATAATTTTGAGACATACAGTTTTTTGTATATATTTTGAAGAGGTTTAGAGAGACAAAATATGGAAAAAATAACATAAACTCAGAATAATCTAGTATAAAAATGCCAGCTCCATAAGGAACGAAGTCTTGTCTGTTAGATCCAATTTGGCACTGATACTGTTGGTGTGGATTGTTTTACACCTTGTGCTATTGACTTCTTGTTCAATGATGGGATTGTGGTAGTGACTCTATAGCTGTGAAAGAGAAGGGAGACTTTGCCTATGTAAAAGAAAAAAGGAAAAACATCTGTATTGTTATTAATATCATTTACATATTGTGACTCAAAATACTTTTGCTTGAGATTTTTTTATTGCTTTATTATTTATATAGAAAGTTAAATATGCAGACATATATACAGTCAATTTTCCCATTGTAGAAAGTTATTCTTTTATCAGGTGTTTATTTTCAAAAGTTTCAATTTTCTCTGTGAAGGAAATTAATAAACATAGACTTGTAATATGCCAGTTTTATTCAGTGAGTCAGATGCACGTTGTCTTGGATTAACATGTCATAAAAGATGCCAGTCAAGAATACTGTCCACTAAAAGAATGCATAGTGTGTTTGAAACATCTTTACTACTCCTTAGTTGTTCTATATTTGAACCAAATTGTGTTGTTACAATTACAGAAAGATAAGTAGCTAGACCTACTGTAGTTAACTGTAGTTAATGAGAAGATTGGTGATAAGAATTTAGTATTTGCTGTTAGATCAGAGATAGGCGGGTTTTAAATCTGTATTTTGCAAGTAACTGCCCCCCCCCCCTCCGAACTGGGGGGGAGTATTTTAAGGTGCTTTTTTTCCTGAAAAACTTGAGTACTACTACTTCTGTTGTATTTGCTCTTAGACATCAGGCATGTGCATTTGAAATGCTTAAAACCCCAAGTAATTGACACCATAGAGCATTACATTATTTTAAAGCTGTTTCCTGTTTTACTCCACAAATTCTGGACACTGTGGCTGAAGTTATTTGGACTCAGAATGTTTATTACAGTGATCCTATATTTGAATGTGTAGTTCTTTAACCCAGTTAAATGTACTTGAAGCATTTTTCTATTAAAAATAAAATTGAGAAGAGTTTTGAAATACCATAGTTGGATAAAATACAGAGTTGAGGCAGCTGTTCCTCCTGGACACGAGTCACAGGATTTGAGGGAAGCAGCATGTTTACTTGCAGTCCAGTTGCTGAACTCTGCCGCACTGAGGCATTAACTTTCCAGCATCCTTTACTTGGAAAAAGAATGGAGTTGACCAGCGTGCCCTAAGTCAAGCTCAGGTCTCAGAAATGACTTTGAAATGTAGGGTGTAGCTGAGGTTTTCAGATGTTAAAACATCATTTGTATGCTTAATATTTTAATCATGACTTTAAAAAAATCCTGAAAAAACAATGAATTATCTCCCCCACAAAAAAACAACCAACCCTACCTAAACACCTAAAAATCGTAAAAAAAAAAAACCTCTAAAGAAAAAATACACATTAAGTATCATGAAGGATATGTTGACTGTATGGATCACAAGTGGTAGGGCAGGCAGTGATTCTTCTCAGGGAAAGAGAAACAAACATAATGATGTACTGCATGCTGTCTTGCGTAAAGGGTTCAAAAGTTACATGGTTTGCAGTGTTCCCTTTGCAACTCAGCCTTTCAAGCACTTCTGTTTCATTCTGGAGTTCCTGACTTAATTATGCAGACTTTTCCCCCCTACTTTGGGATTTATCTTTTAATGGGATGATTTGGAATGGTTTCTAGAGGATACGTCCTTCATAACAAGGGAAGGGGCTGAGTGCTGAAGGCAGTTTTCATGGCCAGCATCCACTGTGTCTTAGATGCTCCTGAGAAGGCAACTTTACACCCAGCACTTCTTTGAAAAAAAGATGCTGCTTTTATATAAACTATCAGTGGAACTGCAGGTAACAACTTGACACATGTCATCTTTCACTGAACTAATGATGCTTAGTGTATGGCTTCTTTTGTATTTCTTTACTTGTGTTTGTGCCTCGGTGCAAATTTGTGGGGAAAAAAAAAATCCCACCTTTTTCTGTTCAGATTAATATCTTGCTTTCTTTAAGTATTTCTGTTTGTCATTATAAATTGAACTCTTGATTACATTTTTTGGGTTTCTTTGAGGTCTTGTTTGCTTTTCTAAGCAGTGTTGCCAAACACGTTTGTATTGGTTTGTTGTTACAATTTTTACCTGATTTATTTAACTTTTTTCAGACATTTCCGAAGTTGAATGTTTAACTCAGAAACATCTTGAAGGAATTGCTTATAAGTAGTTTTATGCTGGTTAGAAATGCTATGTTCCTTGGAATTATGCTAAAGTCTGGCTTGATGATGGTAGAAAATCTAGAAGTTTCATATGAGAGGAGATATCTTCTGAAGTTTAAGTATCCAGAGTGTTCTTCTGTGCCAAGACTTTGTGTAATGTGTTAGTGCAAATATTATTTTATAACATTTCTGCAGAATAGCAAGCAAGTGGTACTCTATTTCTTTAATTTGGGATGGGTTTTTTGAGGTAAGGAGTCTCTGTTCCTTACCTGAGAGATGCAAAATCTGGTACAGTTTTCTACCTGAGAGCTTTAGAAAGTTGACCAACATTTCTGTGTGTCTGAGGTAAGCATTCATATCTGCTTGTGCTGCCAGCAAGGTTGTTTTATTTCAGCCACTCAGAACTGAGCCTGCCAGAAAGGACCTCAGTGTTTTTTGCACTGGTTATGATGAGTTACTAGTAGTTTATTTCACTTTTAATAGTGACTTTTTATGTAACTCCTCTATTTTTCTTTCTCTCTTTTGTTGTACCAGCAGGACAGAATTGTTTTCTGCCAGTATAGGTGGATTTGCTTTTAGGATATTTTGTTTAAATAGCAAACTGACAAATTGCTCCTAGTGTAGGCATATCCTTAATATGATTAATTTTGAATTTCTTAAGGAAGAGCTGAAGTACTCTTATTCTCTAGATCAGTAACATGAGATGTGGCTACAATTTCCCACTTGAGAACTGAAAATGACTGTGTGTGGTCAGATGTAGAGGCAGCGTGGACTGAAGTAAGAGCCATGTTTCTTCCTGACTGTACAGTTGGGTTTAAGGCTGGCTAGGATGGAAAAAAGTGAATTTCCCTCTGGATAACCTTTTGAGGACTTTACTGAAACCTGTTTTAAATGGGGAGGAGGAAAAATGCCTGCTAACTTACATACTGGTAGCTTCTTTTAGACGTATGTGGTTATGAACAGTGTAATAAGATGGGATTGCAGGCACCTTGTCAAAATTTAAATGCTTATTGTGGTGGGTTTACCTTGGCTGGGTGCCTGGTGCCCACCCCTAGTCCCTCTATCACTCCCTCTGCCCCCCACCAAAACCTCCGTCAGCAAGGCAAGCGGGGAGAGAGTAAGATGGAAAAGGAAAACCCGTGGGTTATGATAAGAAGCAGTTTTAATAAACAGCAGAGAAAGCAAGGTCGCGCGTGCGCGAAGCAAAAGCAACAAAGCCGTTACTCTCTACTTCCCATCCGCAGGCGGTGTCAGGCCTGTCCCGGGAAGCAGGGCTCCAGAACGCGTACTGGTTGCTCAGAGGACAAATGTCTTCCCAGAATCCCCCCGTCCTCCTCCCTTTATAGTTGAGCTGACGTCATATGGTATGGAATATCCTATTGGTCAGCTCGGGTCGGCTGTCCGGGTTGTATCCCCTCCCAAATCTTGCCCCCCCCACACACCCCGTACCTTTGGTGCTGTGTGGGAGTCATAACAAGGGTGTGTGTTATCAACACCTTCTGGCTTCCAGTACTGCAGCATGAGGGCTGTATGGGGAAAATCAGCTCAGACAGACCCACTACACTTATCAAGAAGTGTTGCAATTCTACTGTAGCATGCAGTTCCAGAAGGGTTTGGTAAGCAAGGAGTGCAAAGAACTGTAAAAGTGAGATTGCCAGTCGTTCCCAGAAACACACCATAATAGTGCTGCTTTTTGCGGTGATTTAGGGAGGTCTAGGCAAGTGAGGTGTCCTGAGGGTTCTGACTCTTCCTATCACATCTTTTGCATGTAGTGCACCTTCAAGAGCTTTCTCTCTCTACGTATTTGGGATGGTCAACATTGTAAACTTGGTTTTGCTCATGTAATGTTTGACTTGTTAGACATTAAAAGTAGATCTCTGCAACAAAGGAATGCATCTTATAATTTTGGTATTTTGCTGGCATTTGAGAGAACGCTCACAGCACAGAACTTAAACCAGACTTTGTTATTGTGTTTTGTTAATACTATGCAACAGCATTTTTTAACCAGTTTGTGTACATTGTCCTTACAAATGTTATTTTAACATGCATATAACAATATCTTTGAAACACTTTGCAAGGTTTTTTTGGTTTTTTTTCCCCCCTGCATTCAAAAGTTCTAACCATTCTAAGCCATTTTAATGCCAGGTATTTTAAAGTTTTGGGGTTTTTTCCACAGAAAAAAAACTTTGATTAAAAAAAAAAGCTTCTCTATGCTTTTACATATAGAAGAGACATGCTGGGCTTAGACTGAGCAAGAATTACAAGTTTTCCTGTTTTCTACAGTAAATCTAGTTAGGGTAAGGAGATGTTTCAGGAAGGTTTCCCGGGAGGGGATATAATTAGCCATGCCTTTAAGTCAGGACAAAATGAATACTTTCTTGAGGTTTCTTTCAGGTTCTTTTCTAAGAATATTTTACTATTTAATATCTGTTACTGATTCTGTGGTAAAAGGAATAAAACAAATGGAATAGGTTGTTGAGTGCTGCTTATCAGTGGAGCATTGAAGTGTCTAATCTGAAGAAAAAGACAAAGTTTATATGATTTGATATTGTAAATCTGAAGAACATGATTGTGTTGTCATAGGGCAATGTTAGTTATTACCTGCAATGCATGTGAATAATAATGTTCTTGAGAAATTTGTGGAAGGTGGGTAGATCAGAACTTCTCAATTTTATTCCTACTTTACTAAAGGCCTCTTGGACTCTGTTAAAACTTATTATTTCAATGTTTTTACTGTCTTTCAAATAGTAGACTACACATCCTTGTGAAAAAGATTTTGAAGACTTGCAGAGGAATGTTTGGTAGAGGATTTTACTGCAGATTCTGTGTGTTTGTTTTTTTAAAGAAACTGTGGAGAGATGTTATTCATGGGAATATGAATCATTTAGCTTTGACTGGAGGACAGCAACTTTGTAAGCTCATCTAGAAACCCAATTGAATCAGAGCTAAGTTCTTACAACCTACCTTATCTAGTTTAGATGCATTGTATTGTTTGCAGTTTTTTGTATCAATTGTTGGAGAAGGCTTTAAATTGAAACTCTGTCAGTGCTTTTGTGCCACAGCGCATGACGTGCTTTGTAAGAGTAAGGAGCTACTTTGTTGCTGTGTATTTTCCCCTTTCCCCCCTCTTGTGTATTTGTGCTCTTCTCTGGCCTTATTGTCAACAAAGCCCTTCAATGTCTTTGTATATTTAAAGCATGAAAAGTGATTCAGCCATAGACTTTTAAAAGAATGCTTTAGTGTAGCCATTGAAAAAAAAAATATGAGGATACAGCTACTTCATTGGGATGCACTAGCATATCTTTTAAGTGTGGAAAGCTGCCAGAAGGACAGTGCACTAGTACACTGTGCTGTGCATAAAGTTTACCCTCCATTTCATTTCAAATTGATCAGGATGATGAAGACCTCATGAATGTGTGACTCATTAACTGAAGCATCATTTTCAGCCACTTACTCTTGAAATGATAAGCAACGCTTGAATTTTTTGTGGTGAAAATGAGGAGTCCAAACCCAGTATACTTCTGTATTTTACAAGCAAACTCTACAATAGTAGTAAAAATAATAAAATCTCACTGATAACACTTTTCTAATTGAGCTAGGATTACTATCACTGAGTGTATGAATGTAGAACAGCTGATAAAGTAGAAGACATTGACTGTATTTGTGGAATATTTAATTTCAGATTTTAGTTCACTTAAAAAATCTGTTTCTGGTTGCCAAGTTCTCTCCAAGTCCACCTGCATTTGACAGGCATCACTTCTCTTTTGTTTGAGAAGAATTTGGCATATAGTGCTCTTGAAGAATAACTGAGTTGCCTCAATCTAAATATACAAATAATTGTTTAAACTGTTCAAAAAAACCTTGCCTGTATCTCCTTAGTGAGATCATAAATGAAGGAGGAGCTGTAAATATCAAATATGCAGCATATATGAGATCAGTGAGGTGACTTCTGTCTGTTTTTGAAAATTTAAAATGGCTTTCTTCAGAAGCTAATGTACAGGATACACAGAACTTTCAAGGGACGATGGAGGGTCTTATTAGCACAGTCTAATTAACCTCATTCCTGTACCAGGTGAAGTGTTAGATGCTCTAAGGGAATGATGAAAAGTGTAAGGGAAATACAGAATGGGATCAATTTTCTTTTAATGATAAATAATCCTTCTAGTCTGGTTAGATGAAAGTAAACGTATGTGAGCTACGTTTTTGCTTTTGTCATGTGCCAGGATTCAGCTCAGTGTGAATTCTTCAGCAGAGTTATATACCTTTGAAAATTGCTTTATAATGGAAATAGTGACAGACCATTAAGTGCAGTAGTATAAATGCATTGATTTAACATATGTATAGTTGTCCTAAGTTGCCAAATACATGAAACAGTATGTGCTGAATATACAGGGAGGAGGCTTCTTTGTACTTTTGACTAATTAATGATATGATTCATATTATGTTAATGTTTCTTAAACGTACGGCCACTGACGATATTGGGCAGGTGTCATTCAGGGGCAAAGATGATATTTGTACTATAGTGACACTGCGATCCCTCTCTAATTGCTATGCTGGAAGGGGACCAAGAAGCATTTAACATGATGTGTTTAATCACCAATGCAATTATAGTGCCCCAGAAGTAGATATGTTTTCCTACTACTAAGTCACAGGAAATTCTGAGTCATTACTAAATATTCTGGAAAACCTTGTTCCCAATAAAAATGCAGATTGAGGGATTTTGCAGGCATACTTAAGTAGCATATGTGGCTTAAATATCTTTAAAATGAATAACTTATGCATGCTGTGTGAAAGCATTTTTTCTCTGAACTCCTTATTCTCCCATCCTCAAAAGACAGCTGAACAATAATTATTTCCAAGAAGAACTATTATTCTGGTGTTGTTTTTCCAGTTTTAAGAATATACACCTATATTAGAGTCTACTTATTTTTACTCTGGTGCAGCTGCATGATTCTTGCTGTTGGTGACCATTTACATTAATAATGCCAGTTCACTATTCCCTTAAAAAGTGTAGAAGATAACTGCATATTTTGTATTGCCACTTAGCACTTGTGTGGAGTTAAGCTAGTATTAGTTTTTAGTGTTTCTGGTTTGTTTTTTTGAGAAGTTGTTTGGTTTTGTTTTGTGATGTTTTTCCTCTTAAAGGTGGGATGGGAAAGCTAGGAAGTGCCTGACAGTCTGCTGGAAAATGTAGAATTTTGTTACAAAACCTTCAGTATTTATTAGGTGTGCCTGTCTAAATTTTTTGGCAGAAAATTGTTTTCATTAGGAATACCGAGTATACTGAGATAACACATATTTCTATATATTTCTTTTTAACTCTCTTGGAATTTCCACACGTAATTTGTTCTTGAGCCTCCAGATTGTCTTTTGTAGATCCTGGTTATTCTGATCAACTGCTACACATCTAAGTCTTATCTTAGAGATTTATGGCTAGAAATTCAACTTAATTCTCTAGATTTCATGGTTTCGTATTGATTAAAATCATTTACTGGGGAGGAGGGGAAGAAAGAACAAATTTCCAATGAAGATAGAGTAGAATGTGCATTGATTTGGATGGTACTTCATAGTGATATACTGCCAGGTTGCAAGAAAGACAAGGAGTAATTAGTAGTATAGGGCATAAATTTGAGTAAATAGCTTTTAGTGCTTTCAGTGGAGTAGAGAAGGCCCCACCTTCATAAGAATGTACTAGAATATGAAAATGGAGACAGGGAAGCAATATCTTCAATTTTATTAATTAGTTACATATCAACACATAGGATTTGAAGTATGTTATTTTTGGTATTTAATGCCTCTTGCTGGCTGTCACTTTAGTTATGACCGTGTGGTGGTCTGCATGTGCATCTGTCTGGAGGCTAAAATAGATTCTTCTGCTATGGAGATTGTAGGAAGACAGTGCAAGTAAGAGAGAATGGTTTGAATAGCCTCAAATGTGTCCTTATGTGTGATTTATTAATTGCTTAAAGTGTGTATATATATGTTATAAATTCCAGGATTTTCCATTCTTGTAAATTTCTTCCTCTTTCAAAGTCCATATGCCTTTGCTACTACTTTCATGGCTGTGCTGTAAAGGAGTGGTTTTGGTTTGGGTTGGGTTTTTTTGTGTGGTTGTTCTTTGTTGTGTCCAGTATACCCGACCTAACTGTGACAGCAGGATGTAGGTTGGATGTTGGTTTAAAGACTTGTGGTCTAAACTATTCAGTTCTTGTTGCCAGGACTGACTCTGAATTCTAGCTTCACTGTGCCTTATTCACCTTTACACTCATGATTTTACTGTATGTTCCTAGAAATCTGAACTGTATTTCCTAGAAGTCACCTGCTCTAAACAGAGTTGGCTGCTCTGACCATTGCTTTTCTGTGAAGTGAGAACAGGGCTGTAGCATGAGGAGGATTGTTTGATATTTTAGAGCTTGGAATGTTTCAAATCAAGTTATCTCTAGCAATAACTGCTATTACAATTGTGTGGTGTATGTGAAAGGGCTATCAGGAGCAAATAAATTTTATATTTCGGTGTTCCTGTGTGGCAGTGTGAGTTTCTGGTGAACGCTGGAGTCACTGGAAAGTATTTAATGTAAAACAGTCATGTAGTTAACAAGATTTACTTCGTAGAGAAAACAACAATATGCAGGTTTGCTCAATTGTAAGTCTGTCGAGAGAGCCCTTGCCTGCTGTAAAGAGGAAATCCTAGCAATGAGAGGAGGGATTTGCTGGGTAACAAAAGAGCTGTCAAACATATATTTTACTTGAAAGACATTGACATGACTCTCAGATAATACTTAGTAAGTTTGACGTAAGTAAACTGCTTAATGCATTTTCTTTGTGAAGCTTTTGCTCTAGTTAAATGCTGCACTTTCAGAAAGGGCTGATTGTTGATTAACACTGTTATTCTGTCTCTAATAAAAGAATGCCTTTTTGTTAGTTCTAGTTTAATGTTGATGGATTTGCAGTAGCATAAGCGACTGTGTAAAAGAAACTAAAAGACAGGATTAAAAAACCCAGACACCCAAAAGTTTAGATTCTCATCTTATGTAGCAGCCTCAGACTGACTTTGACACCTTAAAAAGCATATAAAAGGGTCAGAGAGAAAGCTAGCCTTGAAACTGTAACAGTGAACTGAAGTTACTTAGCTCACAAGGTCACAAAAGCACTGTACTTTCAGAAAATCAGGGTTTTTTTGTGTTATGGGTAAATGACAGCCTTTTGTCTTTTTTTCACATAGCTGTGTGGTGTGTGTATGTATGTGTGTGTTTTCCATTGTTGGTGTGCTGATAAGTAAATATTATATGAGGCTTTGGATTGATATTTAACAGCTGAGATGGTAGATTATACCACTGAAAGCATTTGTCGTTGCCCATTCCAATGTCATCGATATGAACCATCTGAACTCTGCCTTTCTTTTTCTTTGCTGCCCCTGGGGTTTAATGGCTTTGCAGAGAAGCTCCTGCCTGGCATATTGAGCTGCTCCAGAAGGTCTAACCCATAAGCAGTGAGTACTGAACTGCAGCACACTAATGCTGTAGGTGTTGACTCACCATGCTGTTTTTAATTGCAGTTCTTTTGAAAGTAGATAATCTGTGCAGACTGTCAACATAGATATTGAATCTTTGGATATATACCGATTTTATGATGTATTTGTATGGCTACAAATGCTGTTCTGCTTTTCCTGGGAATTAACTTTTCTTCTGTGCACATACTGTTTGCGTTTAAAACTAGCTTTCATGTGTCCGTGGCTCTTGCTGTAGCTGGCAAATGCTTATGTCTCATATCTGCAATGAACTGTGTTCTTCTAGAATTCTTGAGCCTGATGTAAACCAGCTTTCAAATGTGCATGTATTGAAAAGCATCTGTTATGTTTTGATGTGACTAATACTAAGATTTGGTTGACCAAATCTGTATTTACTTTGTTACTGGAAAATCATTCAAAATATCCATTTGCAAACTCAAGGGGAGGGGATTCTATAATTCTGATTGGTGTGTTCATTTGTGATATAATTGCTTTGAAAAAAATTGTCAAAATTTTTGTCTCGAGATAATAAGCAGTTTTGATTTTTATATTATGTATATTGTAAGATGCAGATCTCATGTCAAAATTCTGTCTATATTTGGCTGGAAATAGAAAACAACTGTTTTGGTAGTCACAATTGTTTCTGTATGTACGTATTTCTAACGATAAAGATGCAATTAATTTGGCTAAATGTTGTGTTCCAGCTAGAGGTTTCCCTGAGGGGGCAAAAAGGTCTTGTGAGCATGGACAGTTTTGGTACAGCCTTGCCTGTTAATAGTTACTTTCGTACCTACTCAGTACTCTGTTAATGCTTCTATGTAATGACAGAGCTGGTTCAGGAATGCTGAACGAATCAAATATTGGGCAGTGTGCACAGAAACTGGATTGCTCTTACCTAAAGACATTTCAGCAGTTAGCCTTTGGGAATATTCTCCACCTCATTTTGTAAAGGAGATGTTGTGATGTTAGAAGAGAACTTCTCATAAACTGGGAGAAACTTATTCTCCCACAGTATCTTGCTTTAGGTAGTTTCATGGTAGCCTTGGAGAGGTTTACAGCCTTAATCTATCTTTTTTTTTTTTTTTTTTTTTTTTGTGAGCCTACTGACTTTCTTTATGAGAGTGAACACTTGTGGCATAATTGCACAAACACTTAGGAGACATCTGGAAGGCTTAAGATATTGCTGTCACTCTCCTGCTGTTTTTCTCTCAGCTGAAGGTTGCTGCCCTCAAAGTTGAGCCACACTAGTGGATCACACAAACTATCCTAGTCCATGTCAGTGCAAAGTCGGCCAGGTTGTATTAAATTACTGCTGGATGCAGCTGAGGGTAGTAATGAACAGCTTGAGGTAATAACTGCTTAAGACATTTCAGCTAGACTTCCAAGAGCACATCTGTCTGTGTCCTTTATAAGTGCAGTACTTTAATCTCTCTATTGCTGTACCGTGTTCAGGATTTGTCAGGACTACCGAGCTGGTGTCAAGGGGAGTCTAATATTCAAGTGAAATGTATTGGCTCTTCCTGTCTAAAAAGATGAGTGTGTAACTTATACACTGAATAGTAAAGTAAGCTTATTTTCATATATGAGGTAAACGTGTGGAAGTCATGTTTTGGAAGCTCTTCACATTTGAGAGATTGCCATACGACATCTCTTCCCTCTGTCCCTGTTCCTAGTTCAGCCACATCTAGCCACTTATCTTTGATTACTAGCCATTTAAGTTCTTATCCTCTCCGTACCCTTACTTCATTACCCAAAACACTTCCCGGTATTATTAGAATTATAATGACTTTTTTAGCTCTTT
>VYZX01007668.1:729-23119 GCA_013401335.1 Brachypteracias leptosomus | reverse complement strand
TTCCTGTGTAACCTCATCTAGGTGATCCTGCTCCGGCAGGGGGATTGGACTAGATGATCTTTTGAGGTCCCTTCCAATCCCTGACATTCTGTGATTCTGTGATTCTATTTCAGTACAATATTTAATGGAAGAAAGAGAATTTCTTTCACAGCTGACATTTAGGTGCTGTGTATTGAGGATGATAGGTTTTCTTCTTTTTCTCTTTACTTCTTTCTGGCTACTAGTAACTTCAAGTTAGTGGGGCTTTTTCCAGGCATGTTTGAAAGGGTCTTTTCACCCGCACAGTCTAGGAAAAGTGAATGCCTTTTAATTAAATCTTTAACGTTTTATGGTCAATCAATCCTATGAGCAGATTATCCTGTAGGACATTAGTGGCTCTTTCATTGGATTGCATCTTGCTAGATTCACAGTCTAGTAGTCTGGATCTCATTTGTTAAAAATATAAATTACACTGAAAGAAAAATATGACCTCTTCTCAGTACCGACTACCTGAAAAGACTGCCAAATAGTTTTAATTTTATTTTTTTTCCTGCCTTGACGAGACATCACTGACATTTTCCATAAGTTTGCTTTTTCTTATCTCAGAGGATTGCCAGTCCCATTGCACAAATTGATCTACAAGCAAAGAAAAGAGCTCAGCCCATTTTGTCTCAGACTTGCGTTATTTTTAGGTTTTCATAGTTCTGTTTTCTAGTATGTTTCCTTCTTTATATTAGAGCCAGTTTCTTGCTATTTTGTTAATATCTTGTTCACCTTCTAACTTGTAACCTTTCCAAATGACTCGTTGAAACACCAGCTGTAATTTAGTCTCTTGTGTATAGGTTCTCTGATGATATATAAAAAAAAAATGTTTAGAAATATAGCTTAACTGCCATGATGTTTGCACATTGCCAGCATGAAATCAGAGTTACCTATTTAGAATGTACAACCTAGAGGTTTAATTTATTAAACTTTCTTGTAACTCCATTCTCCTATAAATGTGTGCGTAAGATAGGAGAGGGAATGTTTTTCTTTTTTTCTCATTTAGCAATTTGCTTGATTTATAGAAAAGTCTGTGCTCTGTTTTGTGTATTTGCTCATTTGGAAACCTTCTCTAGTTTATAGAGACACTAGTGATTTGTTCCTTAGCCTCCCTGTGGAGTTTGTTCCATATTACAATCTAATTCCATGTGTGTGTCGTGCACTCCTGAGCTGTTAATTTGTACATTTTGATGCAGTTTGTTTCATCATGTTTTTGTAATCCAAACTGAATGTAACGAGGTATGTGCTTTGGGGACCCAGCCTTGCCTTGCCAATTAGAACAAGTGGTTACTGCGAGAGAGCATGTTTTAAATAAAACATGGAACCTCTGCATAGGACCAGCAGCCTTTGGGGAATAAAAGAGGATATTTAACTCTTTCTCTCCGAGAACAGAGGTCAGTGTCAGCAAGCACATTTTAGAAACATTCAACTCATTCCTTTGAGAAGTATGATGAAAATTCATGTTTCATCTTGCAAATAGCATTTAGTTTGTCGTTGGAGAAGTGTTATGCAGTACTGCATGCAGAGTATTTAGGAATGCACAAGAGCTGTGGAGTTGACTGCATGTTTTCTAGGATTCTGATCGCTAATGCCACATGAAAATTGTACAGGACTAGCAGCTAACCTTTCTCTTTCCTCTTGTACTGCTGCCCAGGAGGCTGAGGTAGGAAAGGAAGAGTGCCAGGTGTAAAAGAGCTAGTTTCAAAATGTATTTTACAAGGGAAGGAAACTAGAAGCAATGCTTATTTAAAAAGAGTGCTGAGTTTATGTGCTAGGTGACCATGAGGAAGGACTCGTCATTATTCTGCCATTTCAAGTTAACTGGGAAAGAGTACCTCAATATTTGTGATTGTTGCAGAAATTATCCAGCATTCTACTGGTGTTTACCTAAACTCTCTGGGGTATTCAAGCAAGATAAAACAAAGATTTCAGAAGTTAAGTCTGCTTTGCAATTCTTTCTTACATTCCAGTTCCAACATTTTCTTTCCCCTCTCTAATGTCTGTAACTTGCAATGTTCTACATGCTTGTGCATCTTCAAAGGGAAGAAGTTACTGTCCATGAACAACCTTCAAGTAAGGACAGTGAGAAAAAATTTAGGTGAACAGTCATGACAATTGAGTTGGACAACATTTCAACAGTCCTTGCATAAACAAGCAAGGAAGGACCTTGTGAAAACCTTTTAGCTGAGCAGCCAGGTGTAAGGGAATTATAACTGTTCGCTAAGGTGATTTGAGCTATTAGGTAAGCAAGTGTACAGACAAATGTGATCTGGATAATAGAAAAAAATGTAACTGATGACTTTTCAATTGTCTATCCATTTTATGTGAAAAGAATGTGATCTAGCAGCTAGACAGCTAGCTAGAAACTTGAGACTCAATTTCTGTTTTAAAGTCAGTGAGCATTTCTTTGTGATACTAAAAAACTCATCCGTTACTGAGAGATGCTTCACTGGAACATTTGTGAAGATAAAATATACATGATATTCAGTATGGTAACAATGGTCATCTAAGGAGCTGAGAGAAATCTAGAGCCCAATCTGGGAAACAAAAGGTCATTTCGAGGAACAATATTGGTATTTTCCTCTTCTAAATCATCTTGAAATCAGCATGCCATTAGCACATATTAGATTAAAATGGAAATTGGCTGTCTTCAAATTCAGTCAAGGCCCTCAGGCTGAGTAAATTGCCCAGTCACTGGGATAGAAGCTTGATCCTTTGGTTGTATGAAATGCAGATTTTCATCCCACCCTCAACCATTAGCATAGTGTTAGTAATAGTACAGGAAATTAGTGTGACAATTTGTGGCAGATTTTATGGAAGAGGAAGGCAATTTTATGTAACAAAATGTGTAATTAAGTTGATCTTGTCTGTTTATGCTTTCACACCTATATGCTATATGTGAATGTCTGTATGCCCCCAAGATGCATGTCCAAGTAGTCTGGCCAACATCACCTGTATGTGACACAGAGAACAAGGATTTCTGGCTGTTGAGCCCTTACTAATATGACAAGCTGATTTTGGACTTGCCTTTTATGCACATAGTCCAAATTCTGGAATTTGAGTTCTGTTATTTCCCGTATGTGGCTATTCTCCAGTTGCAGTTCTCTTCATCTTCTTGACACTTTATCTTTAGTTCAGTTTGTTTCTCTTCTTAATTTGAATGAAATCACATTGTGCTGTTGTGCAAGATACCATTTCTTTTAAAAGCTTTTAATGCTGTTTCTTATGGAGGCTGCAAACATTTCACTTGTTCTTTATTCATACCAGTCTTCATATATCTGTTACAAATCTTGTATGTTCTCACAAAGTTAGTCACCAGAGGGCAAACTACTCATGCAGATTTAGTCATTAGAACTATAACTTTATGTTGTTTTGGGGTTTGTTGGTTTTTGTGGTTTTATTAAAAAAAATTGTCTGTGAATGAGTTCACATGCAGTATTAAGTAGATGGAAAGTGAAAAATATGACTGTCTTCTTCAGAGATACAAGTTGGTATTTTTCGTGCAAACTTTGGGGAAAAATAAAATCCCCCTCTAGATATTTTTTTTTTCTTGTGATCACATCAAGGTATCACTTAGTTATTAGTCAAGGAGCATAATAGTGGGTTAAAATAATTTCCAGCAGGAATCTGTCTTAAACATTTATTGTGAGTAGATGAATCTCCATAATAGGGCAGAGAGGGAGGGAATCTTATGATGGAGATCTTTCCCTACAGGACTTGTAGATAAGGCCTTTCTTGAAAAGTTATTTACCCAAAATAACTGCATCTGTAGTAACTGAATGCGTAAGATTTTGTTCCTTTCCTTTGCAGAAACATAGCCTGTTGGCCGAATCTGGCACTGAAGCTTTAGGAAATGATGAGATGGTTATGGTGCCATAATAATTAATCCAATCTATGTGTGTGTGTTATAACTGTCTTTTAATTGTGCTAAAAGGATCAACAAGTGCAAGAAAGCCTAAGATTACTGGCCTGATCTCCTGGTTTAAATCACAGGCCATTAAATATAATCTAGGTAGACTCTGTTTGCTGTAAATGTCTCCTTTAAACAGATAGCCTGTCTTGATGTGAAGACACTGGGGTTCTGCATGTATTATGGGTGGTAGTATTTCTAATGAATAACCTCCCTCACTATTAAGTAAGAAATAAGGTACACATCTTTAATTGCAACACTATAGGGATGTTTCCACAGAATTGTACTATTGTTTGTTGTACTGAAGTGATATAAGATGTTCTGACATGCCCTATATCTTCTTACTACAGCATTTTCACATTGACCTGAATAGAGGATAATTATTTTCTTTATAGAATTTCTTTAGAGAACTAATTAGCCCCCTAGTGCTTCAAGAAAATAAGTAATTTACCATCTTGACATTTCTGTGAGTTGAGGTGCTGATATTAATGTTCACTATACATAGATAAGAATCTAAAGCACAAATGTCAAACATCCACAGATATTTGATATCAACTTTGAGAAGCCTTGGGACTGTAGTCCTTTCTCAGTCTCCCTCCTCCAAAGCATATAATTTTATGATGCTTTAAACATTGAAACTACAGATTTCCCTAACTTTATGGAACTGCAAGGGTATACTTCTACTCCTGGGGACCCATGAACAACTATTTGAACATCCTGAAAATAAATATGAATAGGAGGAACTTATGAAAGTCACGTAGGAATGCTATAGCAGAGACAGTGGGTAGAATTTAGTTGTCTCAGATTTCTTTTCAGAATTTTCCTGGGGGTTAAAATGAAGTCAAGAGTCTAACAGAATGTAGTCAAGATTCTAGCTTTTTAACTTCTTTCATTCTTTGCAGTAAGCAAATTAAGGGTCATCTAAAAGAGAAGTTCTGTGATTGTTTGCATGCAGTTTAAAATTAAATAAAGAAGTCAGATCACAAGTGTACAAAATTGATTTGTTCAGACACTTCCTGATTTCACACTACTTGACTTCTCAAGCTTGATGTAGGATTTTGCCATCCTGTAACACCACCCCTCTCCTTCAGATATAATATATATTCAGTTATGTGGAAATGTGACTGTTAATGGGCCAAAATATTTGGAAACCATCAGGAGTGTTGGTTCTAAGTTGTTGAGCTGCAGTCAGGTCACACTTCGGACCCAAATGCTCTGTCTCACTTGTGATCAGAAGTGCTGAAACTGAATGAGCAGTCTGGTCGTGGTCTCCTATAGAGTCCACCTGCTGAGATTGTAAAGGTAGATCTAGTAATGGTCTTCAGAGCATAATGCAAGATTTTTCTCTCTTTGCTTTAAGAATTGTCATATGACACATTTGGAGGAAGGTTCTGGTCTATGTATTTTTAACTATGAATGTTATTTACAACATAGCTGTTTCTTCCTTGAATAAGTGAACAACAGAAATTTCTTGCTGAACAAGGTTAATGAATTTAGTTTATAAGGAGGAAACTTTGGAACTTTCAAAACTTTGTTTTGTATTTATGTGCATTGATATACATTAGCAGTTCAGCAAAATTGGTAGTAGTTTTATTTCATCTCAGTTCTTAAATAACAGGAGCTTTTATATATTGCTTCTGCCCAGCTCTGTGGGGAAGGTCCCCTATAAATGGAGAGTAAGTTACTAAAAGCCAATAAATGTACTGGGATGTTGTAAGCATTAGAAATGACCAAACTTAAACTTGTGCATCTCAAGTACTTGAGGATTGATCAAAGTGGACTTAGTATTCACATGCTGCTGGTTAAATTCTTGTTATCTGAGGTGAAAGCTGTTTGCAGTGAGCTAAATAAAAGATGCATTTCTTCACTGGTAATTGTATAAGTTACAGGCTTTGCTCTTTTAACCCAAGATGGGGTTTTTTGCCTCCTTTTTTCTTTAGAGTAGGATTAAAAAAACTTCCAACAGTTTAGATGATGTCTGTGGAGGTAAGTACCAGACTGTGACTCATTTCTAGACTGAAAATGAAATATATTATGCTAATTACCATTGTGCTTGGGTGATGTCCAGTATACTATTACCGCTTGTAATAGACAAGCTTTAATTCACCTCAATTGCCATGTCCTGCCCTGCACTATGTGAAGAAGCAGAATGCTGATCCCAGTGTAGGTAAGCACGTTCTTTCACTATGACATTTTCTGTGCCTCAGCAAAGTCTGTGCATCACTTCAAGTCCTCAGTGGAACCACCATCTGCTGAAGAGCTTTTAGCAGCAATTTAAAAGCTAGATTCTGAAAGCACAGGTTCTTTTTATTTATTTATATTTTAAATGAGACTCATTAGTGCCTAGAGAAAACTGTGATAGAGCTAAATAATCCTAGAAATTTGTAGAAGCCTATAGTGAATGTTGACATCAGCTCAAATATTAAATCTTTATTCTGCACCATTTCTGTTACTGTCTGTAATTATTATTTTAAAAGAGTTAAAATTAGTGTATAACTGGAAACTTTTTAACTGTAAGGCTTTAATTTAGGGTAGACTTAGCAGCCACTGGTTTTGATAATCAACACATGAAAATTGTAGCTGATGCATGACTGCTGATAGCCAGAGGTAACACTTTTTTTTTTAATTGGGCTCTTGGATCTATGAACAACTGAACCAACAAAAAAGGGTGTATCTGAATCCAAAATCAAGATGTCTGGTGATATTCTACAGATCAATATATCTGGTAGCTGTGTGTAGCAGTAGGTCTCCAGTGCATTTCAGTCCATCTTCATCTTTTATATTCCCTTCCCCTCCCCGGCTTTTTGAAAAAGAGTCTTGGTGTGCGTCAGCTGGGGGAAAATACATAGGAATATGCATCAAACAGGTTTAGAAATGCAGAGTGATGGAAGCTTTTGTAACAGAACCTGCTTTTCTTGCTGGTAACCAAAAGAGCTTTTTTGATGTAAAGGTCAGATTTCATGTATTTGTTCCCACTTGAGCTCTTTTTGACAGAATAAAAGCTATTTTGCTCTTGATTTATAAGATATTTACTGTGAGTTGATACTGCATAAACATCTGATGTTGCAAGCAGCTCTGTGTTCTGCTGACCATGCCCTAGTAAATACTGAAAGGAATTTTAAGATATTTTAAGATATTTAATGGGGCCTTTTCTGTGAGTACTGTAGCAAAGTACAAAATGTCCATTTGAAGGAGAGCAGAAGTAATTGTTTTGGTTTAAGCTTAAAACAGTTTTCCACACAACAAGTATTCCCTCCTATAGAGGGAATGGACAGTCAGTTCTGGCTCTTTCCATACACACACCTGAACCTGTAGAAATTAAATCGTGCCTTAACCTAGAGGGAAGGGAAACTTACAGTCCACTCACTTTTGACTTCTGAAGGTGTTGTCAGCAGGACTTGAGAGTATACCTCCTTTTAAGAGAAAATTCAGAAAATATCCAAAGTACTAAAACTTGTCTACTATTACGATAGCTTGTTCTGTAGTTAGGCTTACCAAGGTATTCAAATGAGAGTCTAGCTGCTTTTAAAAAAAAAAAAAAAGTTAAGCAGATAATATTATTGGTGTGATGACACATAATTTGTATAAATTCTAGTTGAAGAGGATTTTTGTGAAGAACAAGAACAGTTTGTAACCCTTTTTGCGCTCTAGTAAAAATGATCAGTATCCATTTAGTGGATTTTATAAGGGCTTAGTTAAGAAGAAAACTTTGAAACCATTCTACAAGTTTCAAAATTTGAAACAGATTCTTAATATATTTACCCATATAAATGTCTGTGAAGATGACATTTCAAGACTTGTGTTATCAAGAAGTCGTCTTGCATCTTCTTAGACTATGCTTGAGTAATGCCAGATTAAATGCTCTTGTCAATGTGAGTTTTTAAGTATTCCCTTTCAGTGTGTAGAAAAATACTGGAGTTCTTTACTAATTTCTTTTCTCTACAGTGTTGTTCCATGACAGTCAGGAATAAAGACCTCCTAATCTGGACTATATTTTTAGTGTGTCTACATATTTAGTGGAGAAATAAGCTAAAATGTTGGTCTGGGGTTATATAAACATATACATATGTACATACACATTCTGTATTTTTCTAAGTGTACTATCTCTCTAGATATGTAAATACTCTGAAGTGACCTTTACTCCGAGTCATGTGTTAAGTATTGCCCATTAAGAAGTTACTTAACTTTTTAGAATTTTATACTAACTTATCACATTCCTAAGCAAAATAAACTTTCAGAAATTGAAATAAACTTTCAGAAATTGAAAGACCTCAGTGATGTTCCAAACTCCACATATATTTTTTTTTCTTAATCAAGTAGCTTTTACCTGCTAGATGATAAAAAGGAGCAGACATGTCATGAAGTTACAGAAGTCACTGTCTAAGCACTTGTATGGAAATACTAAACTACCTCTTAAGTGCAGAGAAAATATTTTATTAATTTTAGTTTCTTCTAATTATTTTAATGATTATCATGAGATTGTGAAACAGTAAGAATAAAAATTGGGTGCCTGGCCCATTTTTATGCAGGATGTGACAGTCTGAAGCAGTCATTTTTACTAACAGAAGTAGTTTCTCAAAATAAATACAAAGCATGTCTGAAACTTTAAAAAAATTCAAAAGCAAGAAGTTAAGCAACTTCTTACTTAACCAAGTGATCAGTTTTAAATTCCTGTATTTTTAAACTTTCTGTTAAATTCCAGTTTGCATTCAGATGTATTCCTAAACTATGAATAGACAAGCTAGCAAATGAGATGTCCAACAAAACAGGACAAATACTAAGCTTTAATTATTTTGTAAATGTGTAGATACCCTCTAGTTCTTGTAGTTAATAAAAAGAAGTGCTAAATATCATATAAAATGATCTTTTATTGCAAGGTGGTATGTTTAGATGTGACCAATAACTGAGAATCAGTCTTGTAAACTCTGATCACCAATTTATAAAACACTTTAGTTTAAACAATTGCTAAGTTTAAAAATCTGACAATACTTTCTAGAGCTGCCAGATGAGAACCATTTTTTCCATTTCTCCTTTCCTAGAGAAATTCTAAGGAATTCAAGACCTGAAAATTGAAGAAAAGCATACATAAACTAGTGTGAGATTGTGTTACTGAGCAGGTGAAGAAATCCCGTGTTCTGTTGTGCATTCTCCACCAAGTCTGAGGCTGAGTAGCTGTAGAACCTATGTAAGAAACTAACTGCAAGGATTGAGATGTTTGCTGGTTTCTACCCAACCTTCCTCTTTTGTCCTCCATGCTCTGAAGGGCTGAGGGTTGGGTGGGGTGAGAAGCTACCGTGGCATGGCATTTACTATGTCCACAATGTTGGACATTTTCTTTCTGCTTTCTGTTAGAAAACTCTTCTTCCTGTTCCTTATTGTGTCTCATATTGCGTATAGCAAGAGACTGTACTCTAGTAAGGATGTTGGCATCTTTACAAAACACTAATTCATGAATAACTGGGTTAGAAGGGAAAGTTTCCTCAGTGTTGACTGTACTGCAGCTTCCAATTGGAAGGTGGTTGAGTGAAACTAGTAGTGAATTAGTATTGTGGCTTTTTTGGCCTGTGCTGTTCTGGCTCTCTGGTTTGAAACTTTCTTTGCTGAAACCTTTCTATGGTACTATTTAGTATCATTTATTAAATAGAGGCTTAATAGGGATCTGAATTTTTTTATTAACTATAGCTCATTTTCTGCTCTTTGCTCAGGGAAATGCACGTAAGAGTCTTCCTGCCTCCTTTCCCAGTTTTACTGCTGATTATGGAAACTGAGACTATAAAAGTTGGCTTTTTTTCTGCTATATAAGTTTGTGCAGCAAGGTATTAACCATCTTTCAGTTGTGCCCTGGTCTATTAGCAGGAATATACAGTGGTTCAAGAATGGAATTGTTGAAAATTTTATGCCTTTGTAACATTTTGTAGAACGTTATCCTGCTGCAGTGTTAAGTCATTTTTCATCTCCTGTTAAATTAATGTTGATGTTCTATTACTAGATTTGTTCTTGTCTTCAGATTGGAACATAAAGGAAAAAATCTTATTGCTGGAATGTTAAAATTAATTGTTTGATAAGTGTGGAGAGGTATCTCCATAAGAATGGACATGTGAGCAAATCCAGACTCTGTGGCGCCAGCAAGGCCACACAAGGACGGCCACGTGCAGCGGCAGTGATGCAGCAAGAAAAAGGAGGCAGAAGGCAGAACTAAGGGCGGCGCCTTGAGAGCAGTGCCTGGCCAATCAGGAGATGTTGTTTAGCGTGTGGCAGAGTTTGTTGTACCAATCAGAGTTGTGCTTCCAGCGCGTGGTCAGTGCTGGTGGGTATATAACGAGTGAGCTTCGGGCAAATAAACGGCAATGCTTGGATTACATTAGTCCATGTATGCATTGTCCGTTGATCTCCCGCAGATAAGCAGTACCTTGCTTGAAGTACAATTCCCCTAGAAAGATTGTAATTTAAGATCAATCTCTGCTTTAGATTTGCTTTCATGTATGAGAAAGTGTTTTTGGAGCATTCAGGGCATCAGGAGAATGCAGGAGGTAAGGATGTGTTGAAATCACAGTGAGAAAGGCCCTGCCCATCCATGCTGGTGTTGCCAGGAATAGTAACTCTTCAGAGAGTTCTGCCTTTAGTCAGCATTATAATGCCTTTTTAGTAATGCCTTGTGAAACTGCTATTTGGTGATGTGAACTTCATGTGATGTTCAGAGAGGTGGGCAAACTGTTTGAAGTTACACTCCTGGTGGTTGGGTTTTTTGGTTGCTTTGAAAAGAGCCTTTGGGCAAAACTGGGTGCAGATTTGGAGCTGGCATTTTACAAATGCTTTCACTATAGAATTTTGCTCTGATTCAATGTGGATCAACCCTAACTAGAAGTTATTGATAAGGAATTTCTGTTAGCCCGTGGAAGATATATTTGCATTATAATCAAGTTTCTATTTGAAGCTTTTATCAGAATTTCAGGATACTCAGATGAAGCACTTGCTTTTAACTTTAGGAGAGAGGTAAATTAATGGTAGAGCTACAGTGGTCAGCATAACCAGTAAGAGTTGGGATTGGGGAAGTGCAAAGAAATGCAGTTTTGCTTTTAAGATAACTTCACCACCCTACTTGGAGACTACAGTTCTTCAGACAAAACTTAGGCATAAATGTAGGTGACCTAGCATTTGACAGAAATGATGGAATGCAGGCTTCTGCCAAGAAGAATGACGCATGCAAGGAAAACGCTCCAAACTTGCACAAAAAAAAGGTGAATAGCAAATAGTTTACTATTAACCTAGACAGAAATGCTCAATTTTCTGAGAGTTTATAAATTGGTCATTTCAGAACCTATTATATTAATTAGGCAATTAGTGATTTGCTTTTACTGGTTTGTATTTATTTTGGTTTTCTCCCAGTGGGATGGTTGGCAATATGTGATAGCTGAGGAGGGTGAAAATTTTCTTCATTTTGTTCTGTGGGGCAATTGTGTTTTTCCAGGAGTTTTTCTAGTGGCTTACTCTCTTGTAGAGTGGCAGCAGAATGATAGAAGTCGCTTATTTTTAACATTTAGTTAAAGTGGGTTTCTTCAGTTCTTCAAATTACATTCACCTAGCTCAGATAGATAAATAAAACCACTGTAAGTAAGATACTGCAGTATCTTTGTGCCTGAAACATTTTAAATTGATGAGAACTGTTGGTTAAACTACAGTCATACACTGGTCAGAGAGGTAGGTTGAGACATGAAAATTTAGGTTTAGAGTGAGCTTCTTTCTTCTGATCCATGTTGCTGAAATCTAGATCACAAACAGGTAGCTGGAAACTTTTCTGACAAAAGTTTGAGTGGTGTGTCTTCTCTAGTGGAACTGACTCTTGCTGTAAAGGCATTTATGAAGAAGAAAACTTTAGCTTGTCAGAAGCCATAAATTAGCGAAGTGAAATAAGTTTGATCACCTAGTCCATCTGCAGATGATAGAGGATTTCTGATTTGCTTTTGGCATGTGATGTGGGATACAGAAATTGCTTTGAGGATAAAAGGCAAGTAAGTTAATGGGATTTCTTCATCTTTACAAAGAATAAAGGAAAAGTGCTCATTTCCTTGATGTCTACCAAATGAGATTTCAAGAGAAATTGGAGTACATATACCTCAAATCTGAGCATTACTCTTCAAGACAGTGTCTTTTTTCCCCTCTATTTTCATGTTGAACACCATGATATTTTTTCATTTGGTCTGTGTTTGGTCCTAGAGTTCTTTTAGAGAGTTTGTAAAATAAAAACATTAGGTTTGTGCATATATTACTGTACCAAAAAAAGTGCAAGACACAAGTATGAACTTTCTAGGGTTCATATAAGTAAGAGTAATGCTTATAATTTTGTTTTTATTTTAAATTTTTATCTTCCTCCTTCCTTCTGAGAAGCAAGACCTTCAAAGGGTATTGGGTATAGCTTGGCTCCCAATAGATGTAAAGAATCTGAGGTGTTTACCTTACTTTGGAGCTGCCTTTTTCCTTGTGTTCTTAGAATGTTGTTAGTCTAACTTAGCTTTTTCTACCTTGGCCTCATAGGCTACAGCTCCTGCCTTGAGCAGAGCGTACTCATGATTGTTCCCAGCTCAGAATGGATTTTTTTTTTTTTTTCTTCTAAGATTTGTATGAAGGTTCAAATTATGCAATTTGATCTACAGAAATGCACAGAAGAAAATGAGGGACCTGTTTGAACAGAAAAAAACTTGATTAAATGAGAGACCGAGTTTAAGATCTCTGTGCCCCAGATGTCAATGGTTTGTGCTGCCAGGTCTGTAGGTGTCTGCTAGAAACAATTCCCTTCTACTAAACAGTTCTTTGTCATGTCTCTGTCCCCATACTTTTTTGTTTGTTGTTTTTTCGGTTTGCTTCAGAAGATGAGTGATAGATACACATCCATCGGCGTGGCAATACCTTACAGAATGCCATACAAGAAGGTTAAAGGAAATGATTTGTATCTCTGATAGCTTTCTGAGAAGCAGTTTTAATCCCCGTGGTATGATACATTGCCTGTCTTGTATGGTCAGTGGTGTTTCTTACAAATCAGATGTTCTGTGATAGCTTCTTAAAATTCTTGGAATCAAACCCACAACATTCAAGAATTGTAAAGCCAGTATTGTGAAGCTTCTCTTAAGAGCAGATGAGCATTAAAATGTTAAGCAGCATGCTCCTAGTGTTTTTCAGCGAGAGAAAGTAAGTGAAAAATTAAGTTTTTTTACTTTGTTAACGTGTTAAGTCATTTGTGATATGTTTCTCCCTTCCCTGTATCATCTTCTTCTGTGTAGGTATAAATGGTAAATGTGAGCTGCATTTTTGAAGGAGTTTCCTGCATCTATGCTGCCTAGTGTTAAAATTGATTGGGCTTTTTCTTTTAACTCTTATAATGGCGGTTTCAAAACTTTTAGTTTCTGATCAAGGCTTTCAGATATGTTCATGCTTGAAATGTACTGGGCTATGAGTAAATATTTTTTTTGTATATGTATGCTTATTACTTTTCCAAAGGAACTGGAAATTAATCTTAACTCTAACCTGGCAATATTGTATATGTGAGATATTGGACTCTTCCATGATTAAAAATATAGGGTAAGGTTAAGTTACTGGGTACTGACAGACAAATTGTGAAGGGTGTAGTAGCTAACTGGAGAAACTATGCTTGCTTCTGAAGATTTTTAATATTTAACTTTTCTCTATCTTCAGTAGATTGGCTACTGGCTCCCCAAAACAGTTGGGGAAATCCCAGCTGTAGCTTCTCTTCTGCCAGTAGCCAGTGAAGTGGATATGCACAGCACCATCCATAGGGCAGAATAGAGGAGAAAAGCGTGTAAAATAAAGAGAAAAGATTGAGGATTTATACTGAATCTTCAGATTCAGTCTAAACATCTTAACAAAAATCTGAGTTGCTGTTTATTTCTAGTATTGCCAGTATGTCATGCCACTCTTGTCAAATTTCTTGAAAGCACTAAACAACAGTGCTGTGCTCACTTCTGCAGGGTTGGCAGCTGGGTTGGAAAATCACACTATTCTTTTGGAACCCATCAAAGCTATGCAGTAATTAGTAAATTTAAAAATAATTGAGTCTGCATGAGTTGGTGGTACCATGTGATACCACTGGTGATGAAAAGTTATTAGCAAGCCTGAAAAATTTCTTTACTCCCTAGTGCTCTAGTCACCATAATAAATCTTCTAGATGATCTTCAGTAAAAGCAATGATAAAAGTTGGATGCTGATTTCAATTTCATTTCACAATGACAATAGTGTTTATGGAATTCTGTCGTGTGGATTTTCTACTATTTAGGCAATTGACTTTGTAATTTCTCTGTGCTTCAGTCAAAAATAAAGCTGTGTACTGTTCAAATAAAAGCAATGGTTCACAGTCTGAACTCAAGTGTGACAGCTAGGAAGGAGATTGGCGGTGTGCTAGGGAGGCAGAGGCTGATGGTGGGAGGAACGCACAGACAGGATTCTTACAGTTGAAAAAGTTCTGTATTTCTTGAAATTCTCTGTTCTGTATCAGTGGCAAAAACTTACACTGATAATGAAATTCTGAATGCATTTTGAGTTGAATTTTTAGAGGTTTTCTGTATTTTATTTGAGGTTTTTTTAACGATTATGATTAACTAACTAATGAGTCAGAGCTACATCTGTACTTTTAGTGGAAAGCATTCATATAAGAAATTTTTGCCTAGCTCTTGTCTGCTGTGAAACATAAATAACTGAATTATGTTTACTTTTGAGGTTCAGAGGCTGAAGTGCTGGGGCCTGGGCTGTGGGCCTTGAGCTGGGATTGACCTATGGCCGAGTCACAACCCAGCAACATGTTTTGTTCCCCAAGGCCTCAGAGACAGAACCTGGCTCACCTGTGTAAGGCCCTGCCTTCCCCCGGGTGATTGTGATTGGGGTGGTGGGCGAGGCTGGAGAGATATCAACCAGGAACCAGATCAGTCAGAGAGAAGTAGGAACTGAACCAGTTGAAGAGAAGCAGCAGCAAGGAGCTTCTCAGTTTGAAGAGAGTTCCTGTTGAAGAGAGCTCCTATTGGGGCCAGTTGGAAGAGTTCCTGTTGTGGGCAGCTTGCTGAGCTCTTACTCAGTGGTGTGTTCCCCCTTGGCTGATTTGAGACAGAGAAGAGCAAACAGATGAAGAATAATAAAAGATGAAGTTATGCTGAGGGGATGTTGCTGAGTTTGGCCTGAGGAAGAAGAGAGCTAGCAGCACAGAGGCACAGAGTAGATTTCCTTAACATTGAAAGGTGGAGGAGGACCGGTGCTTCATCTGTGGAGTCACCTTTCTTTCAGTGACCATTGATCTTATCCTAGACTGTGATCCTGAACAAGTAGCATGGAGAAGGGAAATACTTAACTTAATAGACTGCATGGAAAAAAGACATTATTTCTTTTTGAAAGGATGAGTTCTGTTTCCTCCTCTCAAGGTGGAGCTCATGTGGACTTTTAAGGGGAGTTTTCCTGCAGGATGTAGAAGAGCAAGGTGAGTTTTGATCATAAATGTGCGCTTGGTGTGAAGCGCCATCTTATGAAGAACTGTGTCTATAAATGGATCATTTTCTCTCTTCTTTTTTGACTTCTGCTGTCATACAGAGGAACAATTTATGAAAACTGTGAGTGCAGGTGTCTCTGTTTAAGGCTCAGGGCAACCCCCACGGAGCAGAATTAGTTTCACCCCTCTTCCCCCTCTCCTCTTCCCTCCCAGAGGAGGAAGAAAGGCCTCACACAAAGTTGGAAATTTAATATTACAACTTTGAACAGGGAGTAACAAAAGGGATATCAAAGGAAGGGCGATATACAGAGGTAACAAGGGAAAGGATATATACAAATATATACAACACCGATCCTCGGATGTTGTTGTATTCCTCCCGAGCCTCGTGGAGTTGTAGCAGCCACAGAGATGTGTGGAGCCAGCAGCAAATTCCAGTGAGGAAGGGGCGAGGGGAACTTCCTGTGTCCTTTTATAGAGTGTGGCAGGAAGGGGAGTGGAATAGCTGCTCCACCTGTCCCTCCCCTTCCCCAAACCTTAAACCACAACAGCAGGTTAAAGCAAGGTGCAGAACTCATTGAAAACTCTGTAATGGATGCAGGATTTTTATGAGGTAAAACCTGGAATATTGTGAGCGAAAGCAATCAGCTAATGCTCATGAATTACATAAGCATGTATAACAGCAGATTTTTTCTTTTCTTTATCAGATCACCCCATATATAGCACTCTTTGGATTCATTCAAGTAAGCTGCTTGAAAAAGAAATGTTCCTTTATTTGCTTTTTGAACAGTAGGCCTTTTAGCAAGTGTTCAAATTTACATGCGTTTGCCAAAGCAAGGAATTGTCAGGGAAATGGAAGTTTTCGGGAAGGGCTCGGTGTAGGCAACACTGGGGAAGGGTGCTCTGCCTGAGGCTGTAAAAGACACCAGGTAGGTTGTAATAGCTTTTGAAAACACTGAAGGCAGCAAACTATTGTAACTGTTGCCTTATGTTATGTCCTGAGCAGAAAAAAATACTGGTTTTTAACTCTGAGAGCAAATTCTTTCCAAAGACTGTTCATTTGGCATGATCTGATGAAAAAGATTTCTGGTTTTCAAATGATACTAGACTGGTGTGGCTGCCTTAGGAGAGGTAAGGAAGAGTGTGTGCATGTGTGCACACATTTATTTATATTTGTTTCTCTCACAGTTATATAGAAATGTTTCTCAGATCCTTTTCCCTTCTGTTATGGTTATGTTTTGATAGAAATAAGTGACATTTATCACAATTTCAGTAGCAAGAGGAAATACTCCTCATTTCAAGTCTCATTCCTGGATACTCTCCTGCCTAGGAGTAAGTATTGGAACGTTTTCTTGTTTTCTATTCGCTGTGCTTTGCAGTAATGAGAACGTTTTATCAGTAAAATACATTTTCATCTACTTGCTAACTTCTTTCTAAGAACATATGAAAAACTTAACAGAATAACAGAACGTGATAGTTTAACTCTTGGAATTCTAGATGGATTTTTGCAAGAGGACATTCTCTATGCCTGTTCTGTGCCGTACATAAATACATACTTTGGTGGTTTTCCCCATCAAAAGGCTCCTCAGACATATTTGTGTGTCATGCAGCTGTTTAGAAAGGGAGGGGAAAATGTGTTGAGCATGGCCTGAAATGTGCCCTCGACTACTACAGAAGTTCTGAGTAGAAAATAGAAACTCTCTTGCTGCTAGTGAAATAGGAATTGATCGGCTACGTTGGATGCAGCATGGAATGAATGGAAGAGTGAGTGGTAAAAACAGAAAAGGGAAGGTGGCAGCCTCATAATGCTAGAGATATTTGTAAAGCAATATTAGGTCTATTGATGCACTGTCCTGTAGCAAGGCCATAGTGGAAGCTGTCATCTCTTGCACAGATTCCATTAACAAGATTTTTCTCAATTTGGGAAGTGTCTTAGTAGAAATTTAGTTTAACATCGCACAGACCTTTCCCTTTGCTCTGTTGAGTTGGTGTAAGGAAGTTACTTTGTATCGGATTCTTTAGAGTTTTAGTTCAAGTTGTTTGGTATAAATCTCTGTTACAGTTGCCTTAGGCAAATAAAACTATGAATTTCTGCAGTGGGTTCTGCTTGGTGCTGTCTCTGGCATGGATTTATTCTTATGCTTATGAATGTATGTCCAAGCTGTTAACAGGTTTTCTCTTTTGGAAGGTGCAATTGAGATGTGCAATGTAGAAAATACTGTTTAGTGAAACAGTAAAGGGAAGAAAAAACCCCAATTTCTATTTTCATAAGAACCTCAACATACAATATTAAGTTGGACTTTCATTTGCTTTTATGAAAATCTCCTATCTGCAGACATAAATAGGCATAGATCAAAGCAGTTTTCCCATTGATAATGATACTATTATAATTATAACTGTACATTTTACTATTTGTTTTTGAGAAGCAAATTGAAAGATACCAATGCTACTTTTATGGCGTTTAAGTCTATTTTATAGTACTTGAATATCAATTTATTTTTTGTATCCTCCTTTTACTCTGCTGTGGATTTCTCATTTAAATCTGTCATTTTTTTTTCTTCAGTTCATATATGATACTTGTCTTTGCTATACTTATTGCACAATATGAAAGTTTTAACAGCTAAGAATTGTTAAAAGAAGCTAAGAATTACTAAAACTGTACAGTTATAAAGTGTTGTTCCAAAAGTGAAATTTTCCTTAACTGGAAGATGAGAATAATGGTGGCAAAGATGGCATCAGTCATTGTCACCACAGATGCAGTAAATCCCAAAGCAAGATGATAGCTTCAAAGAGTGATAATGAAGTTGAGTCTTGTTCTTAACTATGCAAAACAAAAGGAATGTGTAGTTAATATTATCTATAAAATATTTTATATGTGAAGAGAAGAGAACAAATGTTTGTGCCCATTTTGAAGACCAGAGGTTCTCGTGCATATTTTGGCTTTAATTTATCAGTTGCCAGACCCTAGTATTGAATGTAGAATATGGAATAGAATACCTTTTGTTGTGAAGTGTAAACACGCAAATAACTTGCTTTGGCGAAATCTTATGCTTCTACTCCATATACTTTTAGTGCTTGACAATATTACAAGACAAAATGAGAGCTAGTTTCCAGTGTAATGGGTGTAAAACAAAAACCACGTAAAGTTCTGTTTCAACAGGAGAGTGTTTGTAAACCAAAGGAGAACAAGTTAAAATTTATGAGAGAAATTAAACAATATTGCATGGAGTCTTTGAGCAAAATGCAGAGACATTCTTTAAAATTAACTCTCTTTCAATACTGAAGTATTTGGCTTTTTTTATTTATTTGGTACTATTGTCATTCATTATGGAATATTCTAAGAATTACAAATACTTGTGTCCGAAGTGTGTCTGTCTATATTTAAATAACTACTGAATAATGCTTCCAAGCCATTGGCAGCCATTAATGTTCTCCCCAGCAAAAGCGCAGGTTCTCCCTTAATTCTCTATGGTATTGCATGATCTTCTGAAGGGTACTGTGTTCCAGCTTAGCTACTTGTCTGCCTCAAATGTAGTTTTTTCCTAGAATGCTAATTGCGTTGGCTCAAATGTGGCATGTTCTAGTGAATTTATCTCCTTGGTATAGGTTTTGTTTCTGATATAGTTCTCCTTATCATAATGCCTGAAATTAATTAAGCAATGTGATTAGCATCTGTTATGGGAGGTTTGTTCTTTCTTTCCCCAAGATAAATCCCGTAAGGCTGTTATTGAATATGTTATTTTATTCTCTGCTCTATATTTATGTTAATGAAAGCCAGATCACCAAGGTATACCTTGCCTTTGGAGAAGATACTGATAATATTTACAGTGGTTTTAGTTTCTGTAGGAATTAATTACATAGACTTGAATTGACTGTGGGGTGGAGTCTGTGCTATGCAGGTGAGTGTCGCCCTTGCTTTAGGCAATTTGTGTTGTGTTAGTTCACTGCATGGTTCTCTTCAGATGCCTTTTAGTACCGTGTTGGTACTGAGAAGCCAGTGTAGAGGTACGGGCATGTTTCATGTGTTACTTGCTGAATATAACAAATGTTGTCATACTGCACTAGTTGTAGTTCACTGAGGGTTTGGGCTATTACCATTGCTGCAGAGCATCCAGGGTATGATAAAGCTGAATCTTGTTGAAGCTGGATCATCACCATCAGATGGGATGCAGCTTCCCCTAATGTAGCCATTTCTTAGAGATCATATTTACCTGTAGGTGTTGGAATATAGATCATTGTCTCCTGTAAGTTGACAATAAAAAAACATCCATGATTTTCATGGNTGAGCAAGTGGTTTAGATAAGTATCTTTGCTGTTTCAAAATAAATATTTGCGAAGGAGAAAAAATAATAGTTAAATTCTTAATCCTTAATCCTTCAAGTTACTTCAAGGAATACTTATTGCTTCCTTGGGCTGTTGTGCGTGGAAGCCGTCATGTGGAAAGAACAGTGTTTTTAAAGTTCTGTTCGCTTTGACATGGTCATGTATCTAAATGCATAGTGGTACACCAGCCAAATGTATCCTGGATCTGCTTTCTATGCTGCATAGCAGTATTCCTTTTCACCTAACTTTCTGTGTCTTAAGAGCTCAGTCAAGCAAAAGTGTAGTTCCTGATTGATGAATTTTGTTGTTTCTTGAGAGTTCAGGTGTTCAAGGTCATATGATAGGAAGCATGGGAGAATTTGTCTTCATACCTTCCAAAATGCAGTCATTTGAAGCAAGAATAGTTTTACTTGAGTTTTTAGTAATAATGAACAGCTTTTCATCCTCTCTACTATTTACAGGAATCTGAATACATTAAATCAAATAATTAGGCTAGCTGTAATGATGGATTTCAGAAATCATCTTAATTTATGTACAATTATCATGATATACATAGTTAAGAAATGGTAGCTTGCCATAAGGCAAGCAATTACTTTAAGTAAAATCAGTATTTGATTAAGTTCTTAGTATTTTAATTTTCCAAGGCAGAGGATTAAAAACAGTGGCCCAGTATTTTGTGTTGTCATTTCCAGGAGCTATTAAAGCATATTTATAAGAACAGGCAAAAGTTGTCTGTAAATTGCATACAACAGGCACAGATAGCAACAGTGTGAAACTACTTCAGCCTTTTCCTCCCCTTGTGCTGATCAGGATTTTCAATTCCTGGGTTCACATGACTGTTTTCTAGTACCTTAATCTGTCACTGTGCGTTTTTCTAGTACCCATTAATTCCATGATATTTGTCATAAAGAAACAATAAGGTAGATGACCAACACTCTCCAGCTCACCTACTAAAGATGTAACTGTAAAATGTGACACTGGAAAAACAGCTAATGTCATTTTAGGTTTGTATTTGAATGGCTTTCAGCAGCAATGTATCATGCCCTAGAGAAAGGTCAAGTTAATCCTCAGTATGTGTGGACTAAGTAATTTGTATAGTGTTTCCAGTAGAAAAGCAGTTTAATGGACCTGTAGGTAATGTTTAATAACTGAGAATGTGAGTTAAATTGACCATCTGCTAAATGTCTCTGCACTTGCTGCAATGGCATGTGAGATGGTTTAGAAATTTCACACTCATTTTGTTTCAGATTCTTCTAATTGTTTCTTTTTCATGCAAAGCATGAAAAGGCTCTTGCAATTAAGAGGATACCCTCTCTAAATTAAATGTAAACCCAGAGATTTAATCGAACTAATTTCTGAAGTACATTCACTCCTCCTCAGTGATATGCCCTGAAGGGATGGTATGTAGTTTCATAATGGAGTTGAAACAGGACTTCATTGCAAATGATGCCTCTAAGGTGCCTACTGGGTTGCCTCTGTCTCATTCCTTGACTGATTTGCATTGGTTAGCAGATTACAGTTTCTCCTGTATTGCTTTACTTTGAATAGTTGCATAATAACTTGCAGAGTTTTTCAAAATCCTGGTAATTTGCCCTTAAATGTGGGGTTTGGATCTGTGTTTGAGGCCACAGGGCTAACTAAAGATTCTCAGGAAGAAAGCAACAGGAATTGGAATTTGGAAGAATTTTGTCCATATAGAAAATATGGTGATGAAGGTGTTAATTNNCACTCTGGCTACTGTGCATTAGGTACTGGAAGTTAGGGCAACTGTGCCACTAAACCACTGATGATGGGTGGTGTGAAGGGTTAGCTGTGCGTCTTTCTAGTGGAAAGCTGACAGGTTGTTGGCTTTTTTCCAGAGAAAGCTGGAGATTGCATTAGGCATAATAAAATCACCCTCTTCCTGAAGGAGGAACAGGAATTTGTTTCTGNTGAAGTACATTCACTCCTCCTCAGTGATATGCCCTGAAGGGATGGTATGTAGTTTCATAATGGAGTTGAAACAGGACTTCATTGCAAATGATGCCTCTAAGGTGCCTACTGGGTTGCCTCTGTCTCATTCCTTGACTGATTTGCATTGGTTAGCAGATTACAGTTTCTCCTGTATTGCTTTACTTTGAATAGTTGCATAATAACTTGCAGAGTTTTTCAAAATCCTGGTAATTTGCCCTTAAATGTGGGGTTTGGATCTGTGTTTGAGGCCACAGGGCTAACTAAAGATTCTCAGGAAGAAAGCAACAGGAATTGGAATTTGGAAGAATTTTGTCCATATAGAAAATATGGTGATGAAGGTGTTAATTTCGGAGACTCTAAATAATTAGGAAGTGGTACCATCCCTTGGTAACTCTTGTATTCCTCAATGGACAGCAGAAAGGTTGCACCATATGGCAGTGGAATAAATAGAGCTTCCTCATTATGAGAAGCTGTATCATCTCAATGTCAGCTAATTTGAAAAATGTCCAGAATGAAGTCATGCACCATAAATGAGAGCCCTCTTGAGAAGGTGATTGTGAAATGTAGTACAAGAACACTTTTTAAAAATCAGAGTTACTTCAGGGATCCATGTGTTAGTTGTGCCTCCAAGCTGACATGTATTGGAGGGGAAATCAATGTTTTAGCTACAAAGTCTCTTTGGAAGTGTTATAATCAAAATAGTG
>VYZX01007667.1:9662-65505 GCA_013401335.1 Brachypteracias leptosomus | reverse complement strand
TGTTTAAGCACCCAATAAGAAATAATCACAAAAGAAAGAATATGAAGAGGACATATCTAAGACATTTTGCAACAGGCAAGAGTATGGCACAGCTCTAAATATAATCCTGGCTCACCTTTGTGCAAACTTCCAAGGCTCTGAGATCCAGGGATCTTTATCTCCTTGCTAAAAAGCTAGTATCGATATTCACTCACTAAAGTCCTGATCTTCTAAAATGTTTAATCAGACTTTCCATGAGTTCAGAACTAGCAAGCATTTTGTTCAACAGGCCTGAAACCCCCGAGTGTCTTAGGCACGACCCTGGGAGCAGAGCAGTATTCTTCCTCAGACAAGCACAATGCCTGTCATAACAACTATGGGCCACAGATACTTTTTGGTCCTCTGGATGAGAAGAATGGATGGCCAACCAGCAGCAGCTGGAAAGAGGAAATGATGACACTGAAAAGCTTTTAAAATTGACAAGTGAAGCTATGGATGGTCCACATGTGAGAAGACTTACCAGCTTTCGAGAATGGGAGAATGAACTTTGGACTTTAACTTATCTCCTCCCAGCAGTAGCTAGCACTGCTTATTCACTGTTCTTCTACCTGGATCTGTTTCCTAAGACTCTGGACATTCCTGCTCCGCCACATTGCTTTTGAATAAATATTCAGGAAGATAAACTCACCCAAACTAGGTCTGCAAACACTTATGTCACTATAACTGCACAAAGATAAGCCTATGTGAACAATGAAAATCAGAAAAGCAGAGAAGCCAAGAGAAGCATTTTGAGGTATGAAGCACCTGAGAACCTATGTTTATTAATAAATATCAGGCAGTGCCATGAATGTTCAGGGGAGCTGAATGTATTTGGTAACCTACCCATCATTGTTAACATCAGATACTGCAACAGTGTACCCAAAATAAGACGCCATCTGGAAATAAAAAACAACAGATAGGCTTTCATATCAGGTTATCAATTTTTGATTTTTTTTACTGATAATCCTCTTTGTTTCTATGGTCATTAATTCTAAAAAATATTTTATATATTCTTGAAACTATTTTAATGAAACTACATCCTCTAGCAATACAATATTTCATCAAGTAGTTGCTTGACATTACCTGTTCACCAGTGAAGTTCTGGATAAAGGTCAAGTCTGAAGAATTAATAATTGAGACCTGGGAACAGAAAAATATGTGAATTTTCAAGCACACGTGGAGATGCTACAGTATATCACTGCAAACCGATCTGACACAATGAAGGATGGTGCAAACCGCCAAGAAAAAGCAATTCCTTTTTGTCTCACCACAGTTCTCCTGTATGACCTTGAACAAATCACTAAGACTTTGAGTACAAGGTCCTCCATGAATAAAATGGGAAAACCAGTATTTCCCTTCCTTACAGGAGACCGAACAGCAGGAGTGGTCAGCTGACTATCACAGCTGATCAGTGACTTATTATTAGGCATGAAAATATGAACTTAAAGCATAAAGAAATATATACATACATACATAAATATATATACAAACACACCTTTCTTCTGAAAAATTGTATGAATAAGTTCCAAACACAAGGAATTTGGGGTCCACAAAACTAGAGAATGTGGTTGTGTCTGGGATCTCTGCTTCCCAGTCAGGTTAGTTCTGAAACTTTTTTTTTTACTATGAGGTAAAAGCTGTATCCACACATGTATATTGTTTTCTCCCTTTACTTCTAACTGCGTATCATGACTCTTTGCATCTGGTATTCACTGTATATACTTAAGAGTACTGAAAATAAACACTGGGTATGAATAATCTGAACTTGAACTTCTCTCCACTGTGGACACAGCATTGCACATGAAATATGCCAATGTATGGGCAAGCTTGGACCTGGTAACACACAGCAGGTATAGGGATACTGTTCATATTCAAAGCATGCTTGTAATTGACTATTGAAAACAGACTTCAGAAGAAACTAAGTGCTTAATGTTCAATGTAAGGCATTTCAACGCAGCCAGGTAAGCTGTTTTCTCCGATTTGAAAGTTCAGGATCAAAGAGACAGAAAATGTAATGTAGCCTTTAACCTTCCAAAGAGTCTAACTGCTTTCTCACTAGGAAAAGAATAAAATGTGGGTCCAATACATACATAGCCAAAGTTCTGCGCTCCCCTCGGTACTCCAGCAATCAACTCTGAAAAGATAAATGATCAACAGTGAACTGGTTATGCTGAGTGGTGCATTCAACATGCATCCCATGCCACTTAAATCTTCCTTTACATATAACCCTTAGGATTTGTTATCTGTATAAGAAACACCTGCAAATCACTTCAAGACATTAATACATAAGATTTTAACATCCATTCAGTGCATCTAGCTGCATGAATAGACCCATCGAGAGACCACTTTCTGCCTAGCACTACTTAGCATAGCTCAGTATAATAAAGCTCTTAGTACAATCCAGCTTGTTACCTGACAGCTGTGGATTGATGGAACCAGAATCAGTTATGGATTCACACACCAGGGCACAGAAGCTAAACACAATCATCCTTACAAATACTCCTTTTCTTTCTGGCTGCACAACAGTTTGTCTCATTTGTTACTTGGCTTGATAGCATGAAAGTGTTCAATAAGTTCTGTACAGGCTGTCTAAAAGCTTTACATGGAAATTACTGTGAGTGGCATTGGAAGGATCCATTGAACAAGAACAAGAAACATTGGACCTAGCTGCCTTCTAGGATGTAATTCTGCTCAATGGTGAAATCTTAAACAACTAGTGGAAAAAAATGAAAAAGAAAAAAAAAAGAGGAAAAGAGCTAAGTCACAGCCTGCGGTCTTACTGTCTAAACATTCCCTTGTTGGGATATCCGTATCAGAAGACAGCAGCAGGAACTTTCTAGAAATGTACTATGTCTCTTCCAGCTTTGTGAGTCTGGGCCATGGAGCTGTTACCCCCTTCAGGAAAGCTACCCCTTAAGCAGTACTTTCTGACAGACTGTCAGCTTTACATAATAAATATAGCTCTTAAAGCATGCAACATCAGAGATCACAGATATTTCCAGCTAACTATATGTTTTGATATCCTGTGCAATTTCAGCTTACCTGAAAATAGCTAAATTATGGACGAATTTCTATTTATAACTGGTTCTTTTTAACATACTCTACCAGACAGCTGTGATAGCTTTTCTTCTACGCTGGATTAAACTTCCAGAGACACAGAAAAGCTAGTGTTCAATTTCTAATACACCCACAAAATTTACTTTGCAACTAAAAAATCAGACAACTTTCAGCTTGTTTTCCATTCTCCTGCTACAACACTTTGTGCCAGGAGTTCAACACACCAATTAACTGAGGTTTAAGTCTCATTGTTATTTAGTTAAAGCCTCAGTGGTGTTACAGGAACTATTGCTGCTAAACCCAGACCATGCAGGGTGGATTGCTCAGGATCAATTGCTCTGACTTTGTCCTTCAGGAATTACAGAACTGTGTTATTGGAGCTGCCACCTTCCAGGGCAGTTTTCCCTGGCCATGTGAAACTAATAAATATCCTGTGTCACCTTTAGCCAGAGGGAGCAACTTGAACCTTAGTGTTTGAGCTGAATTAATGACATCCTGCACATTTAAAAAAGATATTTATCCTGTAATTTTGGTCAAAACCTGTTCTTCAGTGCACAGTGCTCTACTGAATGTGGAGTCCTAAAAGATAGTATTTTATAGACCATTAACTATTTCATGATCAGATGAAGGTTTCACAGTGACAACATTTTTAAGCAAAGCTATTAAGGCTGTGAGATGTCTGGTTCTCTGTGGATGACAGCTGCTGTCTAAATGCAAATTATTCTAAACATGTCCTGTACCAAACTTACTTAATCCAAGAACCTTTACGAAGTCTCAGGCCTGATTCCATATTTGGGCATTTATATTCATGTGTGTTCAACTTTTCCTAATTTAAAGAACTAACTGTAGCATTACTACTTCTTGTAGAGTGTTTTCTCTCACCCTAAAACCAGCTTTTAATAAAAAGAATTCAATTCTTCTGTCTCCTGCTGTTAAATATAAGGCTTGGGATAGGAGCAAAAGCACAGGGAACTTGTTCTTACTGCACCATGCTTGTGCAGGAAAATATAAGAAAAGGGTCAGCTAATGAGCAGCCCCAGGCATCTCTTCCTTAAGGCACATGAACTGGAACCAGGGAAGCTTGTATAGAGCCAAGAGCTGCCTTCACCAACAACAGCTAGCATGCCAGTGTAGACATAAGTCTTTGTCCAGAAGCAGCTGAATGTTATCGGGGAGGTTTATGACAGACATTCCAAGACATCCAGATGCTGAGGTCCAGCAGCCTCTATGCAGGTGACTAACTTGAGTATGGACGGAACGACTGCGCAGGACTGCACTGCTGGCTCCACTTGTTACTGCCAGTTACCAACCTTGCTAAATTAATTGAGCGTAGATGGCTCCACCTGCTATGCTGTCACAGCCCTAACTGCTTGTGCTGCTAGCTCTCTTCTTCCTCAGGCCCAAACTCAGCAACATCCCCTCAGCACACCTTCATTTTTTATTCTTCATCTGTTTGCCCTTCACCATCTCAAATCAGCCAAGGGGGAACACACCACTGAGAGAGAGCTCAGCAAGCTGCCCCCAACAAGAAGCTCCTCCAACTGGCCCCAACAGGAACCCTCTTGAAACTGATCAGCTCCTTGGTTCCTCTCTCAAACTGGTCGGTTCCTGGTTGATACAGCTCTAGCCCCACTCATCACCCCAACCATAATCACCTTGGGGAAGGCAGGGCCTCACACAGGTGGGCCAGGTTCTGTCTGTGGGGCCTGAAACCACTTGGGGAACAAGACACACTGCTGGGTTGGGACTCATCCATAGGTCAACTCCAACTCAGGGCCCACATCCCAGGCCTCAGCACTTCACTGCTGAACAGCTGCATGGGCACAATACCGTAACAACAGATTCAGACCTTTGGGTTACTTGAATTCTATTCTGTGATGCTTTACCTTCTAAGGAAATATCTGCCTCTCAGAATGTTGTGTACAAGTAGCTTGAGTCTCACCAGTGTTTCAAATATATAAAAGGTATGTTCCTGCGTAGAGACCCAAAATGAGGAATTTAATAGGTGCATGGCCGTATGGTTTCCATTCAAGAATACAGCTTCTTACCTTGTTCAGAATCCCCAGTAAATTCACCAGCAGCCACTGAGTACCCTGTTTAAAGATAAATTACAAGCAAAACACTTGATAAACAATTTCTTTCAAAAAACATACAAGAACACTCAGATTTGTCTCTTCATCAGAATGCAAATTTTCTAACATTAATATACTAAAACTGTGTGGAAAAAAGGAAAATTGTCTATCACATTATTAAGACTAAACTAACTGTAGGTCTAAATGCATAATAAAGACAACCCTCTTCTCCAAAAATGAGCTTCTAAATCATTAATACTTAATAATTTATTTGAAAAAGCAGTAGGTACTGTGGTGGTTTGCCCCAACAGCTATTGACACAATTTAGGTCTTTGTTACTGTACTGTAATGTGTGAGCATCCTGATTTAGCTCTATATGGAAGACAGATTTCCAAAGATGCAGTTAAGTACCTCCTGGAGCTTTACTAAACCCGTGAGATAATTGCTATTGACAGAGTAAAGACTTTTGGATTGTACCAGGGACTGTAATTTCACATCTATGAACAGAGACGGCATCTTTGCCTTCAAATTCCATTTCACCTTCTCTATAATTATGTGAAGAAAAACCTGTCTTTCATGCAGAGACACAAGAATATAATGCAAATTCTTAAAAATCGGTACTAAGAGAAGGTAATAGAAGAGCCTTTTCTATTTATTACATAATATCTCCAAACTGACTTTTGTTACTGCTTACTTCAATTGTATCTTTTAAATAGCAGTGAGAATAAACTGGGTATTTGTGCAGTACTGTATAAAATACTGTAGAGCTAAATTTTCTTTTACCTATTAAAAGATGAAATAGTCTTTAGTTACTTTAAACTCAATCCATCATCTTGGAATGAAAAAAGTTACAAATGGGAAAATTTTGTATTTCTGCATAATAATTTAAGATCAAATAATAAGAACACTTACGAGCCATTTAACATCTCAATCTCCAAACCCTGCTGCTGTGCATAATCTCAAGAACGTTCATAATCCCATTGAAGTAACTAGCAAACCACTGATTTGTGGTTGTGCTTAAGGCACAGCAGGTTTAAATCCTCTCACAATTGGGACATTAGTAATTTAGGGCTTGTTTTCACATTTATAAAAGACCTATGCTTTTAGAACATATTGGTAACTGACATAGAGCTTATCTTACCCATGTAATTGTCATCATATGAGGGTGGTGACACCCCTGTTTGCTTCTCTCGTGCCAGTTTCCTCAGAATATCCTTGAAGGAATAATTTGCAATGATATCTGCAACACTTGCAGTGATTACCTGACCTGGATTCAAAGAACTTCATAAATGAAAGGGACATAAAAAAGAGCCAGTTTCTACAAAACAAGACCAGCAGAACAACAGAGCTGAAAAGACAATATAGCACAGATATAAAAGCAGACATCTTCTATCAATCTTTCTCCATTACCACCCTGAAAGTCTCAAGAGTTCACATAAATCGATTAAACAGGCATTGAAACTTGACTGAATGATCACAAAACCATCTCCAGATTCATTTCAAGGTGCTGATTCAAACTAAAGTCAGACAATTTCAGGTTCTGAAACCCTTTGATGCTGTAGACTACATAAGTAGTAGACCAATGGAACCAATTTCTCAATGGAGAATTCAAAACTAAGAATTTCCTACCACCATAATCAGCTAAATCTTCCTCTTTTAATAGCAATGCAAAAACACACATCAATGAGGCTGGCAATGGGCAAGCTGATAGGCAGAGTCTGGGAATCAGCTATATCACACATGTCAAAACAGTTTAAAGCAAAAATACCCTTGTAACCCTTTACCAAAATCACTTCAGGTTTTATCCACACGAGAAACTACATCTTGGAAACTACTGGGATGCCACAAATGAACTAAAAAAATATGCAGATATACATAAAAGGTTTTGTTCAGAAACACACAATGACAAAACTCTGAAAATATTACATTTGCTGTACAAATATTAGCTACGTTTAAAATTCCAGCATTTCTAGAAAAAAGCCAGCTTATTAATTAAATGACAAATGTGATAAAATGCCAACATAAAAATAGTTATTCCTATTTGTTTTGCTTCCTATACAACGCACATCCTGAATTTTCCCTGACTTCTTTTCATGCTCAGTTGCTTGTTAAGCAATTTTTCTGATTTCTATTTTTTGAATGTAAGACCAGAGGCTGGTTAACTTAAACTGAGAAAACCATGGAAATCTAGAACAGTACTTTCCACAATACTTTCTGTTTTACCTCTAAGATCAAGTTAACAGTCAGATGAACATACCTTGCCAATAAAAACTACCAGGCCCGCCTACTATCAGGTCTCCATTCTACAAAAAGCAGAAATGAATAAAATTACACAACAAAAAAACACAACAAAATCAAGCATGTATGGGAAAAACAATTTAAATGATCAAAAGAATATCAGAATCATTATAAAGAAGAACAGTCCTGTTCAATGAAAGGATGTAGGTGCATGGATGTGCAGGAAAATCCAGAGTTAAATAAAGTTAAGATCATCCTGTGCATCTTCACTTGAATAAAAGACAATTTTTTTAGCACTAATATTGCATTCTAAAAATTGCTGATTATTTGTAAGAAAGCAAAGTCAGCATAAAAGAGGGTCTTCACATTCAATGAAGCAACAGTAATGCTTTATAGAGAAATATACTTTTGTCTACCCTACAATCAGGTCTGTACTACTCAGCTATCAATAATGTGAATAACAACATAGCTGAAGAACACTGAAAACAATGGCAATGATTAAAGCTTTGTGAGTTCCTGGTGCTGTAACAACAGCACAGATAATAACAACAGTTGCAATGTTTATTCTTTGGCCCACAATATTGTTTCTGGATTCTCCTGGCATATAAGAACAACCAGCTATTTCTCTTAAGCACTTTCACCTCCAACAGAGAACAGTCTTACTCAATGACTCGTCTGCCTCCAAAAGCATCCTTATACAAGCTACTTTAACTTTTAAAAACGAGCTGGTGCCTGCCCATGATTTTCTGAATGTGAGGTCTCTGGAAAGCATTGTAAGCGGGACACACTGAGATGGAAGAACATGCAATTTTCACCTACTTATTTATTAAGACAGACTGAGCAGAGCCAGACTGGAGTGCTGCAGAAATTAACAAGTGCTGATCGCAGTATTTTTAATGAAACCAGAGAGTTCAAAGCTTGCAAAGGAAGAAAGAACTTGCAACAGCTTCACAAAATTTTCCACGTGCAACAGCATGGAGATAAACTCTTGATCACTGTGACAGAGCTTGAACACTGGGGATATATCAGAATTACAGTTGGTCAGAGTATTTCAGAAGCAGAATCTCACCTTGTAAAAATCTAAGCTGAAGCCTGCTTGACAAAAGCCTTGTCCTTCAGGATCTGCATTGCCTGCAATTATGAAGATAGAAGAATTTTATTGATTTCATAGTGCAAGTGGAAGACAGCTTACACACTCCTGGAGCTGTAAAGCTGCAAAGCTACCAAATATGTGAAAAGATGCGTATTCTTTTTTAGAAGAGGCAGAGCAAATCAAGATTTTCTATTGGACCCTGAACATGCAGCCCCCTTGTGAAGATTTTGAAAAAAAAAGGACTAGTCACTTGGGACTTTCACTCTCACAAAGGCAGCAACAACTACCACGGATCCAGTCTGAATTTGGCCGGAGATACAAAAGTAAGGAATTTAACAAGAAATCCCAGAATGGTCACCACAGTGAGCTCTGCCATTAACACAAAAATAAGTGTTTACTAAGGCATCTCAGAAAATGCCGCCATAGTAGATGGGCAGCATGGGTCAATGTTCAGATAAAACCCTGGTTATCTGTGCTATGGCAAGGGAAAGGGACATGTCCTTCACAAGGGCCAGCCCTTTCATTGACACACCTTTGCTTGAGGAGGACTGAAGTGTAATGTAATTTTTGATGCATATTGTACACACAAAAACACCCTTCCTGTTTCTGTCCATTTTTATTTCTAGTCTCCAGATCCTTATGTAGTTGTATAAAGTGTGTTGGCATGAAATTTAGGGCTTTCCTATGAGTGCTGGAAGTCTACAAGATTGGGAAACTGAGAGCAGGAATGACCACTTGAACTCTCTTTTCAAATGGCGTAGGCCTTCAGCAAAGCCCCAGTGAGACATGAGAAGTGCATGACACAGATCTTATGGTCACAATTTCTTTCAGATTCAGTGTCTTTCTGTACCTGTCCATCCAGGGAAAAGTATTTGGCTTTAAAAGAAAGACTCAGCAGCACAACTCAGTTCAGAGATATACTACAACATGAGAAAAGGAAAGCACTGAATGTACAAATATCTAAGTGTGCAGAATTTCTGGTAGACCATGAAAAGCATTATTGAGATACATTATCCCATATTTGTAGGATGTCAGGAAAATCCAGCTACATGATATGATGGTCTCTCTAGATCTTTACAGGAAAGAGACCTTTTAATTATGTGAATTGTCTACTTTTTCTGTAAAAAGTCTGTTACTTTCTTGGCAAAATAATCCACAAGAAACTCAAAGACAGGAGCACAGTTTGCAGTAGAGGAACAGTTCGAAGGTGTGTTTTGAAATCAGCCCATATGCATGTGGCAAGAATGCTAGCTGCAATAGCAGGGTCTCTGTCCAGGGGTTGTGGTGACAAGTAACTCCATTCAGACTTCTCATGTTATTGGCTAGCATGTACAACTTGAAACAGCTCCCCATCTCATCTAAACTGAGCAGTATCAGAGCTTTGTTGTGAGCATCTCCCCTGGAAGGGACAGGTAAGCCCATCATTACACACATTACCTTTAGAAAAGTAACTGAAAGAACAATTCTCTGATCTGTCAGTGCAGAAATCGCCATACATGCAGCTCAGGCCAAAGCTCAGTAAAGTCACTGGATACTGCACACTGATTTTCATAATTTGGAGCACTGAGGTCATGAGAGTATTAAAAATCATCATAAACACTTAGACAGAAGATGCTGAACAAGGTGAACAACTGATTTAATCTAATGTGTAGCATTTTATGCAGACTTCTAGGTAACTGAACTTGGTTCTAAATATACATGCACTGTTTTTTCCTATTCTCCAAGAAGTAAGGCTCAGAGATTGCTAAATCTTTAAAACTGCACAGAGAAGAGTGTGGAACAGCGGTGCTAACGTGCTGGAAGTCCCTCATAAATGAGCTATTGTGGGTGATACTGACACAAATAGTGATACAGACTTGTGTGTTTCTATGCAGGGTCTGGTCTTCAGATGGTGATCCTGTGATGAGAGATTTACACTCAGCATGAGTAATTGGTTTAAAATGTTGTCTGGTTCTTATCTAGATCTCTTTGCTACATTTTAAAGCCATTTAAATTGAACCAATTATATCTCATCACTATAACTGTATAAGTTTAATTTACTTAATTTCTCCTATTTCAATTATACAAGAAAGCATCTAATTGCAGGCATACCAGTTTAATGCCAATTTTTCTTTAAACCCTCATCCAATGCAATAATGTCGTACAGTAATCTTCATTCAGCCAAGACTGTGTGAAGACTGAAAGGATGAAAACATTGCATGCAATATCAATTCCTCCAACACAAGATTGTTCCTATTAATACTTACTGTTACGACAAGGTGAATATTCAGCATAGGCACTGAAGTTCTGAATTGCTACATAGCAGGTGCCAACAGGGTCCTTCTCAGGGCTATCTTTAAGGGTTCTCCAATGATATAAGGGAGCGCAAGCCTATCAAAACAGAAATGGTATCACACACACCCCTTTCACACTCTCATGCATCTGGCAAATGTAGTTTATAACAGTACAAGGATTCTCTCCTATATGGTATCATTCATATAGCAATGGTCACAACATATTGACAGAAGAAAATGCAGGACCACTGCTTCTTATAATTTCATTATAACCTGAAAAGCATAGTCTGATCTTTTACTCATAGCCCTTAGCAGGTGAAATCTGCCAAGAACTACAACTCATATTTAAGCATGTTACAAATACCCTCTAAGCCTGCTTCACAAGTAATATGTTTGCTCTATTGCTGCTCACTGCACAGGACTTGATCCCATAGCTTAAGATGTAGACCACATAGATGGGGCTGAACACATTCCTACTTCTGCCCTGATATGTTTTAAGATAATGGCCACTACAGTAGAACTGCTATGATTCTACTCAGCAGTAGAGCTGTCAGGGTGTTGTGTCATACCGTCTATCACAATCACCAGATTGTCTGCCTTCTTATAAACCCCTGGTTCAAAGCTTTGGAGAGATGATACAGCTGTAATGCATTCAACAGTCTTTCCAGTGAACAGGCTTTTTTAAAATAAATTTTGGCTAGTGAACTAATATTTAATCTTCTGTGTTGTGGTAGTGCTGTTAAAAAAATGACTGTGAAAGGATAAAAGACACACATATTGTGCAGAGAGAGAGAGATTATATTCTTTGAAAGCAATTAAACTAATTGAAAAAATAGAAATGATAAGCAGTCAGGTGTGCAAGTCACTCTTCAGGGGTTCCTGTGCCCTAAAACCTTTCAGTTGGAGGGGGGAAAAGAAGACACTACCTCTCCCTACAACCTTGCCTCTGTAAGACACAAACATCCTCCACTCAGTCCTACCTTGTCTTACTTTTCCAGTCAGCAACCAGTCGATCTCTGGCAAAGGCACTGTTATTATTCACATTACTGTATAAGCCTCAGTTCTACAATTAGTTCCAGCTGGATGAACCACTGTGCTAGTCTGAGCCTACCGTAAAAGTCAAAGCTTCTGGAACATTGGTTTAAGGACCAGGGACTCTTAATCTGCTCCTGCCTAGAAGACCTTAGAGATTAAAACCTATCAGAGAGCAAAACCAGAGTGCAGCAAAGATACGTGTCCTGTGAGGGTGATTTTAGGTACACTTGACACTGAGCAAAACATATTGAAACTAGAAATTATGCAATAACATAATTTAATTACAATCATAAATGTTAACCTAAGGCACTTTATTCTCACACGTGCAATTTAAAAAGAAGTTTCTGGCTGCTTGATTACATTTTCTTTTTCTCTCTCCTTTCAGTCTACACTTCGAAAGTTTTCTAGCTTCACTGTTCAAGTTTTTGCCTGAACAGTGTTGACTATATCTCTGCTTATCAGTTACCAGAAGCAAAACAGCATATAGTAAAGACACAGCAGATCAGTGGGTGATGAGGTTTTCTGCTTATTTGGTTAACATTCAGCAAATGGTGGTAAAGAACAATTCTATTTCAGTTTGTGAACTGTTGTTTAGTAGAGTACATATAATTTAAAACTTTCACCTATTTTTGGAATGTTTATATTGACAATTCAAAAAAGTGACAAAATATTTATTCTTACAAATATTTTGGGTAATTAACTTAAACAGAAAGTGCATGTACAAAAGCGTGGCACATGAAGGCACTGAACAGGAAGTTTGAGAGCTCTGATAACACTGACAAAAGTGGCAGAGAATTAGCAGTATATGCTAGCTTTGTGACAGAATAGGGTGATGTTTTATTCATTACCTGTTTCATGTCAAAATCTTCTAGGTTAACCAAAAGGTGTACTATTTAAGGGAAAGCATTTCCTTTAGAAAGTTCTTCCATTACTACTCCTTCTTAAGTAGTCATTGGAAGTTTTAAGCAAATTCCAAGACATAGATTATTGTTTTGCAAATGAAAATCCAATAAAACCAATGACCAAACTAATTATTCTTATCACAGTTATTTCAGTGACGTTTTCAATATAAACCTTAGTGCACTAATTGTAAATATAAAATTTCTGTGTATAAGCACCATCACCACTTTACAAAGCAATAAAAGTACTTGCCCTTTGCTGGGGCCCTCTGTCAATACGGGCAAAATGTCCAGTGAAACTGGAAAGCAGATATTGAGCTTTGACAGCAATCCTGGCTTGGAGCTTTTTTATCACAACTTTTTTGCAGTGGTTTTACCAAGACTATGACATAGCTGTTCAAAACTATGTAACTGTGACAAAAGAGGAAAGCGCTTTCTCTTACTAACCGACCTTCAGCACAGGCTCTGGGCTGCCATTACCTTCTGTGTTTAACATTCCAAACAAAGCTTCAGAATACAAAACATTATACAGCATATAGCAATCAGCTGCTATGTATCTCTAAAATATGTCCTGTTAAAAATTACCTGTTTAAAAAAAATTGTCATTCACTTCCATAACAACGTGGCATTCTGCTATTTTCACATGGCAGCAGGATTGTCTTCACTTGATCATTTCAACCTGATTTCACAGACTACTTCCATCTTCTGAGTTACGTACATTATATGTTTTATAATTCATGCATAATCTTAGAGTTGTTTCCATAAACTAGATATAGAGAGCTATTAAAGATATACGTTTGAGAAAAATAAACATTACCTCCAAATGAATACCAAATGCATAAGACTTACCACAACTTTTTCTTTATGAGCTTTGACTGTTGCTCCAAACCACTGATTTGTCTTAAACTCAATAGGTTCCCTGGTGCCATTGACTTTAATTTTCCTGTTGTCTGACAAAGAAAGAAGCAACATGTTGACAGCTTATTTTAAAAAGTATTACCCTGTGAATTACATATAGAAGTGAACAGACTAATGGATATACTACATTGCATCTGTCATTGTCCTACCAGCTTGATACGAAATGGACATTCAAGTATCAGTTAAGCTTAAGGTCAGTGGAAAATAGCTTAAATTCACATATGAAAACTCAAAATAATTACACTTAAACTTCAGAAAAAAACAGAAAGTACACTGGAAGAAGAAACCCTGTTTTTCCCCCGACAAAAAAAAAAAAAGTTTACCTGGAATTTACGACGACGAATGAATAAGAATCTAGAAAAACAGGTGAAAAGCCCTAAAAAGTTTTCTCATATGTGGCAGAAACTTTCCATGTAAAAAGTATGTTCCATAATGTGTTTTTGTCAAACAAATGACATTTCTCAGCATGCTTATTCAAAGACCAACACTACAGATAGCAAAGGACTTAGTTTTTAGCAGAATTACATGTGTACACACTGTCACAAGAGACAGCTTCTTAATGTTGCTTTATATACACTCTTGCAGATGTCAGCATAAGAGAAGCCATCTGGGCAAAGACTCCAGCCAATTATAATGCATTTCAGGTTTTAATAAAAAGCAGACATCCCTTCCTTTCACCCTCAGCTCTCTGAAGTAAACTGATTTCCCATATGTTCATGGGCTATGCTCTTCCCTTACCAGTCATTCCTAATGAACTTTGCAATTTATATATAAGCAGAGCATTACTCCTTCCCCCTTGTATATGCATTTCCTTATGTTTGTTTTGGTTCCTATCAGGAGGGATTTTACAAGAATCAATCCTTTTTATTCACTCTAAGTGAAAATAAAACTATAGACTGTCTACCTGTAGAAAAAAATGTCACGTCAGATTATATTTTCTAGATTTACATATATTTAAAAAAATAAGGAAAAATGCAGCCAACACTTTAAGAAGCCAACACTTCCTGGGATTTGCCCCACAGGAATAGAGAAGATACCTGAGTACTTTCTTAGGATGTTGAATCACCAGTAATTTCAGTTCATGGTAACCTCATAAATGTTACAGATATAAACTGAATTAGAAAGAAAAATGCATTATATTTGGAGAATAAGTGGACTATATCTCTGTATTTTTTCTAATAAACATGAAGAAAAGTTGAATGAGAATGAATCTGTGGAAGTCTCTGAGAAAATGTCTCACTTCATACAAATATTTGTTTCTGTGCTGAGCCAATTACAGGAGTTAGTATGGAAATTCACAGAGAGATAAAAGAGAAATTTTGGGAATATTTAGATCTTAAAAATTCAGGAATAATAGTTTAAAGTAACTCTAAAAATATTAATTTTTAAAATACATTTTATTTAAGTCAGGCCTAAACTTTAAGAGTGTGGGAGACAGTGCAGCAACTTTGACACACTGCATTGGAGGAGCTGCCAGTTTCTACCCAGTTGTTGGCAACACCATTTTTGATTATTTTTTCCAGTGAGGTCAGACCCTTTCAAACTTAAAAGGTTTTTTTCTTCTTCTTTTAATGCTCCAGCAGATCTGAGCATGATCAATGTCCACAGATGAGGCCTCTATAGAAACAAAGCTTTTGAAGCTTGAAAATCAGCCATGGTCAGTTTACAGCAGCCAATGCTAGCCTGGCTCTGAGGATTCGCAGGACCAGTACTCTATCTTAAAAAGAGCTAACATTTTCAATCAAAACAGTGCACGTATCTACTGTCAAAGTGTCCTAAAATTTGAAAAGAAGTTCTGTTTTAAAACTAGGACAACCATTGGCAGGATTTATAAAAACCGCAGCTGAATTTGCCAGTAAATTTGCAGGAACTGTACACACACATACACCGACCCCACTTAGTGGCATGTACCGTAGCATGAATCCTTCATCATGTGGCATGGGATTTTCATTATAAAATAATTAGTAAAGTATCAGAGACACACAAATGAATAAATAGCTTTTTTCCCTAGATAAATCTCTTCTGACAGAAATTCTCTAATTACCTCTGTTCAAGGTCCTTGCTGGAGCTATGGAATCACATTCCAGCTTCTGAGGTTGTGCCTTAAAATACAATTTAGTCTTTTGTATACAGCAATCAATCAGTATTTCAGGTTGCTGTGAACCAGCTCCTATTTCCCCTATAACTTTATCAAAATGAAGCTATCTAAGCAACACGCTTGTCTGAATACACAGGGACAGTCATTACTGTGCCCTGAGAGTATTCAATTAGAAAACATGGCTCTGAATGAAGCCACTGTAGATGTCCCCTTCTGAGCTAGTCATCCACTCACAGCTGAGTATATGATCTAGAGCACAGTTCTCCTCCTAAAGCAAACATCAGAAGAACCATGGCTTGAAAGTACTTAATTTTGTTTTTACCAATTGTAGATAGCCACAGATGACTAGCTTAGACTACAGTCAGATGAAAACTATTTGTTTACTCAGATAAATCTCAATCCAGTTTAAAAAAAAAAAAAGTGTTATTTCTGTCTTAGTCCATCCCTCAAAATTGTGTTATCTAAGTGCTTCAGAAAAATAACTTGTCTGTATCCTGACAACACCCTTATATGACAGGGAAATATCTCTCCTTGTGTTATTTTGGGGGATCTGAGGTCCACAGGTTATGTCTACACCGTAACTTACCCCCAGGCTAAGGCTAAGCTATATTTCTGTTAGGAGTAAAAACTTGGCTTGAACTGAGGTTGCATTTGGATGCCATCTTCTCTTCTGGAGGAGAATGCTTGGCCCCTTTTAGGAAGAAGTCCAGGCTATCTTGTATCATGATACGTGACACTAGTGCAAGGATAGCTAGAATACAAGGCAGCAGTTGGGCTGGGCACACAACGCCTGAGCCTGTCCACAGAGCGGTCCAGGGAGTGCCTGAGTACCAGCTGGATTGCTTCAGAGCCAGTCCAGGAGCTGTTCCAGATGCTCAACAGTCTGGATGTCTTGCAAATTTGGCTTGAAACTCAGCCCTGAAGTCAGTCTTCATTGTACTGCCTAAGACTATTGCAGACTAAGGCCTGGAAACTGGGAGTATGTAAAGAGCAGAGTGATGTGCGAGTATAAATTTAGGTGCAAGAACATCCTTTAACTGCATTTCTGCAACCCCAAAGCATCTTATTTTCTACTGCAGGAGACAAGACTCCTATATATTGGTACTGCCCCACAGTCCAGCTTCAGAAGCAGCTCTGGATGCAGTGAAACATGGTTTTCAGTGTTCATTCACCCAGTCTTTAAGACTTAAGGTATCTAAGGGCTACCAAAGGGAAAAAGACACCATAAATTGTCAAAGCAGTAGCTGGACAAGTATAAAAATTTGAATCCAGACAGAAAAATGCAAAGGACATTAAAATACAATGTAAAGACAACAGGGTAGGAATTCATTTTTAGGAATTACAGCCTGAACCTGGAGCACGCATTAATGCAACACATTAGACCAAATATGGCACTTTCTTTCTCTCAGTCACTGACTCAGCAGATTCTAAACTGTTTAATAGGCATGAATCAAACATTACCCTTACAAATATTTATTTGTTGTAGTAATCAGGATCTTCATAAGAAACATGTATTTGCAAACACTCTTGAAAACTAGAAGTAAAAAATGCAGCACCTATTATAATTTGAAAATATTCAAATGAACAAAAGCAAATAAAAATATTTTCATCAAACTTAACACAGGAAAACAATGCTTCTAAAGCAAGAAAGCCAGCGATGTAAGACACCTGCAACCCTTTCAGGTAAGTTCTCATCCTTCAGGAACTTTGAAAAGTATTACATTTACTGGCTCTGTGTGTGTTTGCCTGGTTAGTGGCCATCTGTGTTTATCCAGTACAGGCATCAGCAGTGGTCTCAGTTACACTCTGCCCTCCAATCTGTAGCTACTCAAGAGTACATCCAGGATGGCAAATCCCTTTCAAATATCTGTTTTGATCTATATGTGTGTGTGTATGTATCTATGCACATTCATATGTATAAATAAATATAGAAAATCTAAAATGTTATACATATATTTCATTATTTATCCATAACTATATATACAGAGAGTATAAGTGAAGGTTAACCATCTCAACCTATCCATATTTATATAAAATGGGAATACAAACATATAAAACCAACAAACATTTATATTTATATAAATATATATAGGTCAAGGAAAGTTAATTTCCCCCTCACATGGGGACAACACCTGGAATGCTATGTACAGTTTTGAGACACCAGTAGAAGATTAGTGGGTGTTTGGCCTGGAGAAGAGCAAGCAAAGGAGGATCTATTTGCACTACATCCAGTGTTCAATAGATAGAGAGAAGAGAGAGCCAAGCTCCCATCTGAGGCACGCAACAAAAGGAAAATAGGCAAAAATCGCAAGTTCCAGTAAGGGAATTTCTGAATAGATATAAAGAAGATACTCTTCACTGCGAGGGTGATTAAACACTGGAACAGATTCTCCTGAGAGGCTGTGGCATCTCCATCCTTGGGTAGTTTCAGAGCTTGGCTACACCAGACTCTGAGCAACCTCATTTAACTTTGAAATCAGCCCTGCTGTATCATTAAGCTCCTCCCTTATATGGCAGAAGAGAGAGGGACAGGTTCACACTGGCATACACAGTCCCATATTCTAGAAGTGAGGAAAGAGAAGGGATCTTGTCAACCCTACCACCAGGGCAGAACGACACTATTTTGGCATCACTGCCATAAAAGACTCCAATCACACCACCCATTACTAAGCAAGGGGAAGTCAGTAACATTCACAGGGTCATTGATATTGGACCCTCAATAGAAAGACAAAATACAAATGCAAAGCTAAAGACTGTGGTCTAGGGAACCAAGGTAAGCAATTGCCTTCAACATTAATGCTGAGGGGAAAAAAAAGGACTCTGTAGTATTTAGAGACAGTAAGGACATGCAAAACCCTTGCATGACAAGGAGAGTTGCTTCTATTTTTAGATTTATCTGATGCTGCAAACATCTATTTAATTTCTGGTTTTTATTGTGCCTTAGATGCTATTCATATGGGTTATTTTAATTTAATAGATCATATCTAGAGAGCTTTATTTAGACTTTCATGCCATGAATGAAGAAAAAAAGAATCATCAAACCCAATAGGATTTTTTCCTTAAGTACAATCTGATCAAAAACAAATTAAGACCTCGGGGCTTGAACTAACATAGCTAAGAGTATTTTTTCCCTTCTTTAGATAAGGCTGAAACTTATAAAAGAAACCCATGAGGGTCTATTATAAATGAGAATGCTACAAGTGAACCATGAGGCTATGATAAGGTCTTATTGTTATAGTGGACTGAAATGTGTCAACATTTAAAAGCACAACGAAGTTCTTCCTCAGCACTTTCTCTTGAGATGCAAATTCTGGTTTATAACAAGATCCTAAGTTTTCCCTAGAATCTCACCATCTCTACAGTTAATGATTTTTTCATGTAACTAAACCTCTCCAGTCCCACAATACATCCTTTACTTATACAGTACCTGGGTTCTGTTACAATCAGCTCAACTGCTGGCCAGATTAGCTCATGGTTTTTATCAACTGCACGCTTGGCCAGAACTGATCCACATTCCTCTCCCCTCTTCCTCTTCAGAGGCTGTTCAAATTTTCTCCAGCTAGTTTAGAAAAATATAATCTATTTTACTAAAACTGGTTAGCTAGTTTACTAAAACTAATAGCACAGACAACACTTCAGTGAGTTCTGGAAACTCAGGGGAAGTGGTATCTAAAATTCTGCCTTTAGGAACTAATTTAAAACATTAAAACTTGCTGCAGTCTGTTAAGTATTGCAACTAAAAGTGACCATTATAATGAGTTTCTGAAATGTGTATTTTACCAGATTTCAAATGCAATAGCGCACTTCAAGGGGCATGTAAGTTTGCTGCTGGCTGCAAGATGGAGTGGTTCAGAAGTCCCCCAGCTAATAAGCGAGGAGAGTTTTCTTCATATTGCTCTCCTGCTACCTCTCCTGGCAGCTGAATGGAAGAGCATCCAGCTTAAACATAAGGACCTGGCAATTCCACCTCAATGCTAAAGCAGAAATAGTCATTGTAAACCTGTTTCACAACGAAGGAACTGAAAAGGAGAGGTCAGCTTTATGCAGATAAGAGAGGAAAGGCAGACCACAGCTCTTGAATATAATGCCAACGGTTGTTCCCCTGTCGTCTCATTGAGTTTCAAATTTGAGAGCGTCACAGCCTTACACTGCAACAGCACAGATGTACAGAGAGGCAAACAAGGGAGAAGAGTCTCTGCCCTTCAGTCCGTATCTCCTGGAGTAAGGCGATACTAAAATCCCTTCCATTATACTTTATCTCAGTTCCCTGCTGCAATGGAGCAGGTTAAAGCACTAGTTATGCCTTCAGGAGCAGTGCTTTCAGCTTCTTCCCAAAGTCTTGGTCCCAGCATCTAGAGTTAGGGAGCGTTAAAGAACTGCAACCATGGGACTGCAGAGTCAGTGCTGTATCAACAGCAGGAAACACAGACAGTTCCTGCTAAAGCTCCTTCTTGGCTGGATGCCATATCACTGGCCAGCCCATATGGGAATGTCCGGTTACATGACTTGTGTATGGATGGGTTGGCCCAAATCCTACAGTATGTCAAGATTTCATCCTCCTTCCTGCCCCTGTCTCTTGTCAGGAGCAATCTATTTCACCAATAGGATTAATTACTGATGTTCTTTTGCAAGTAAATCACCTTCTTGCTTTGGAAATCTCTAGACTAGCTACTCTGAAGAACAGCAATAGGGGACTTGAGAGATTAGTGACAATTTGGGAGAATTGCCCGTAGAACAATTTCAGTTAGGTGGCGTGACCTTTAGGATACTCCTGCACCTCTACTAACTCTAACTAAGCCATCTTCTTAGTGGAATAGTTTAGCCCGCACACATTTCCACATTAACACAAGTTATGTGGCTGCTGATAGCACTCAGATCAGCTTGAACATCCTAATATATGCACAGTATGAGAGAGATGATTTCAAGAGCAGTCTTGGTTTTTGGTATCAGTGCTAGTAGCAAGGAACCCAGTCTGTGTTTGACAGCTAGAACATGGCACTTAGAAGTAATGACACATTTTTAAAGGTGTTTTCGTATCTTTCACTAGGAATTGGGTGAATACTGAGTGTTCCTGTGGGTATGTATTAGTAACCAATGCAATGTCTACTCTCTCATGTGATCTTAGTTCCTGAGAGAAAAGGAACAAGAGAGCTTCAGAAACCATAAAGATTTGTCTTTTGTTGTTTTAAAGAGACAAAGAATAGAATTTAGTCCTGAGTGTCACAGCCTGTGTGGTGGCACAGAGGTTAGCTGCACCTTGCCAGTGACTGTGGGTGCAACCCTTGCAGTGTCAGACAGATCTCTGATCCACTGCGGAACGTTGCAGTTGTCTTACACTAGTGCCTATCTAAGGCAATACATACTTAACATTCTTTTTTTTCTTCCTTCCTTTCCCCTGACTCATGAGCAACATGTTCTTGTTCATCATTGACTCTTAACCAGCCTTAGATGCTTGTGGAGTGTTCCTTTTGTTACACTTTACAGCCCTGTAACAAGACATATCCGTTCATTCATTCAGTAAACATCGCAAAAGCTGTAAAATACAGGATAACTACAAATTAGTACAAAGTAGCTCCACAGCTCTAACACCACAATACTCGAAAATGTCAAGAATCTTGACTAAAGCCACCACAGAATACTAGTCAATGTCCTCACTTTTCTCATTTAGTAGGACCAAGATATTAATAGTGTTAATACAAATAACATCAAAGCACTTGCAAATGAAAGGACCCCTCTAGAAATCAGGTCTACTCTTCTTGTGGAAACAGGAGAATAACCTGTACAGTTACATGTGAGTCTTGCCAATTAGGTGCCCACTTACACGCTTATTCGTGGCAGTAAAAGTCCAAATAAGATCCAAGTGCACTGGATGTTCCCTCCTCAATGGTAGAACGTAATTTGCATCGAATGCAACATACCTCAGCCTCATTTGTGTAATGCAGACCTCAGAAATGGAAAACATGAGCCCTCAGGCTCATAAGTAACCACTTGGATTTGTTGATCTCTTGAATTTTTGTTACAGTGGAAATTTCAGTTTCTGTGACCTGCAGCAATTTCATATATCTAACCTGGGAAATCATAGATGTGAATCTGCTTTTCTTTCACAAATTCTTTAGAATTTGTAAGTCCTCATTGAACTCTAGTGGCTGAAAAATAATAATTTAGTAAATCTATTTGTTGGGTAACACTGCTTTACATTATACTCTCCCTTTCTTTCTAGTTCCACTCAATTTCTACTTCTGATCTTAATTAAAAATGCTTTTAATTACTCAGCAGGTTTGTTTCTCTTATTGTGCTTAGTGAATCTAACTGAAAGAGTTAACATTATTTCATTAAAATTAAAAAAAAACCACCCTACTTTTAAAAGGAAGTTTTGTAGAAAAATGCATCAAAATTAAGTCTTCCAGCTCCAAAGCAGCCTCTGTAGTTCTTCTGTTTTGTTTCAGAAAACATTCCCAAAGCTTTCTAGGACTTTTCAAAGTCTCCTATGAGGCATGAAGTATTAATCTGTAAAATTAAAGCTGCTGGAACTGAATTTCCAGTCTTCTAACAATTACTGGGTGGTTTTGTTTTGGGAAAAAGGATAATCTTGTGGTTAAGGAACTGGAGAAAGAAGAAAAAATCTTGAGTCAGTTATCAGTATCATCACCAACCTCCTGTATGCTCTGACAACCCACACCAGCTGCTTTTCTGTTTATCACAGCAAATATTAAAATGGGAATATAATATAAAACAGGAATAGCAGTATTTCTGAGTAACACTGTAGGGAAAAGGCATTCTGAGTATAAGGTGCCTATACAAGAAAGACCCATAAACTGAAAATACTCCTTATATTTACTAAGGACTATCTAAGTGCCACTAGGCATATGGTGGCCAAAGGCTTCAAAAGGAACTGTGTGGAACAGACTATTTGAAATAATATAATCTAGGCTAGAGCTCATGTGGACTATTCTGTTTGGGGGAGTAATGGAAAAGATGGAAAACTCGTAAGTAGCGTGTTTTGGAGAGAAAAAAAATGACATGCAATACACATCCATGCTTCAGCAAAAGGAGTTATCGAAGGCATTTTGGGAATGAACTTCATGTTGCTGGCAATGAAGAATGGGTTGTGGTACAAACTATGGAAGCCTTCCCAGCAATCCTATCTGTGAGCATAGCTGGCCACTGCTGAACTGTGCGAAACATCTTTACTGCCCTTGGTACTGGAATTAGACAGCCAATGATAGCACTGCCAAACCTGCCTATACTGCAGCCCCTCCTCCAAGCACAGTGCTTTTACATCCTCACAACAGGCTTTCTCTGTCTTACCTTCAGCTGTCTACAAGCCAGGCATCTATAGAGAGGACACAACCAACCATCTCAGGAAGACTAATGAACCATACTTTGGAGATTCCAAACTGAATAGTTGTGTGATACAGTCCAAAGCCTTGTTGGTATACTTACTCATCAGCCAGTGTTTGTGCCTTTATTTGAAACACAGTATCTGACAAAAGACATCTCTGTCGAGGGTATGAAGCTGTCCTGAGTCTCTTTAGTCAACTTTTCCAGAGTTTTACACAGAAAAGCCAGATGTCCTTCTGTGCTGCTAGCCCTCTTCTTCCTCAGGCCAACTCCAAACTCAGCAACATCCCCTCAACATAACCTCATCTTTTATTCTTCATCTGCTTGCTCTTCTCCATCTCAAATCAGCCAACGGAGAACACATCACTGAGAGCGAGCTCAGCAAGCTGCCCCCAACAAGAAGCTCCTCCAACTGGCCCCAACAGGAACTCTCTTCTGCAGGAACTCTTTTCAAACTATCAGCCTCTTGTTGCTTCTTCTTTCTTCTATTACTTCTCTCCAACTAGTTCAGCTTCTGCTCCCTCTCAAACTAATTCAGTTCCTGGTTGATATATCTCTAGCCTCATCCACCACACCAATGACAATCACCTGGGGGAAGGCAGGGCCTTACACAGGCAGGCCAGGTTCTGCCTCTGGGGCCTTTGGGAACAAGACATATTGCTGGGTTGGGACTCATCCATAGGCCAACTCTAACTCAGGGCCCACAGCCCAGGCCCCAGCATTTCACCTTCTAAGTTCCATCACTAGATTTTCAGCGATTTTCAAAATACCCCTTTAAAATGTGATGGAATTTTATTTGGTGTGTAAGCCTCTATTCAAACCTGAAATTCATTTGTATAGATAATATATTCCACTCCTGTTACATGAACTATCTAATCTAAGATGGAAACACAAGAGTATTTCCTAACCTGGCTTTACCTTAAAGATGCACACTCAGAATATATTACAATAAAAATACTGTCTATGTGCATTCACATTTACATATAACCACATGCTTACATAATATTACATGCCCAAGAAGCCACATACACATACGGGAACTATCTTTTTCTCTGTTTTGAAGAATGCCCAGCATGATGGGAGAGTCATCCTGAGTTCCTAGACACTAACACAGCAACAGGATGTGTGGGTGGCTGGAGCTGGAAGGGGTAAAGAACTGTACTGCTTATTTGCTACTTTTAAGTAAGCACTTCTAATTTAATTTGTGCTCTCAGAAAAGTATTAAATACTATTGTGCTCGCATTTAAATAAACCACAAATGTTCAGAATAAATGTAACCTAAAGAATCATAACTTTTGCTTAATGATTAAACTGTCAAAGTCTGCCTAAATAAAGCTAATCAGTTTTAATGTCCCTGCAAACACTAGGCTTAAACTATTTTCAAGACCTATAAAGAGACAACAGAAAACATAAACAGCCTGAACTGTTTAAAATGTGTGTTCCCTCTAATCAAATAAGAAACATCTGTCTTGGGATTTTGGAAGTGGATATAATCTATCCACATTGTGCCTCAATTAGTTTGCCTCTAGCTTCCAATATTCTGAAATAAAATTCTTGCTTTCTAAAAAAGAATTAAGTATGCCACATGAGGTACTTCATCCATCTGAACAGCAAAGATTCGCAATCCTGTGATTTCCAGGATTCAGAGATGTGTGTGAGACGTGGATTTGGGGGGTTTGTCTTATGAGCACTCAATAAATAAATAAATAAATATTTTCAAAATGAGGAACCTGCCAAAACCACCTCTCATTAAAGCATTAAAATAAAAGAAATAAGCAGGAGTTATTAAGATGAGCTATGCACAGATCCTGAAGGTCATGCTCCCGTTAGTTCTCTGGGGACCATCACACCTCCCCCGCCCGCGCAGAGGCCCAGGCACCCCGGGAGCGGGATTTCTCCAGCGCGCTGCGGATGCTCAGCCCAGAGCGGCACAATCGAACCGAACGCGGTGCCGCTGGGGGCACCCGGGCTCGGCGGAGGGGGGCACGGATCGCGCTGCGGCCCCGATCCGGGACTGACTTACTGGTGTTATCGAAGGGTATCTGCCTGCACTGGGCGGCGGGCCAGGCGCAGTAGTACACCGCTCCTCCTTCCACTATGTCTGGCTGCGTGGTGTTGGCTTTGGGAGCTCCCACCAGGACACTGACTCTGCGAAACACACCGGGAAGTCACCGGGGCGGTCAGGACCCACCAGCGGCGGCCCCGGCACGGTGGGTCAGGGGCTGTCACCCCGGCGGCCGTTTGCCCACTGCCTTCCCCAGAGGCTCCCCGCTGCCCGTCGGCGCCCCCCAGCCCCTGCCCGGCAGGAGGGCGTCCCGGCGGCGCTCGCTCGGGCACAGCCCGGACCCCGCCACCCCCGGGGCCGCGCTGAGGGGAGCGCCCTGCCCGGCACGTCCGGCAGCGACACTCACGTGCTGGGGTCCGGGATGTAGAAGTCCACTGAGTATCCGAAGTAGCTGCCCGGGGGACCGCTGTACACCGTCAGCTTCTCCTCGTCCAGGTTGAAGGCTACCAGCGCCGGCGCCCAGAGCAGCGCTGACAGGACGAGCAGCGGGCACGGCCGCTGCCGGTGGCGGGCGCGGCCGGCCCCACGCCTGCGGATGAGGCGCAGCATCCTCGCTGCCTCCGCGGTCGGCTCCCGCTGGCAAAGCGGAGCAGAGCAGTGCCGCAGCCGAGCGGTGCCGCGGCAGTCTGTCTGCCGCCGTGCGCGGGCGGTGGGGCGGGGGGCGGCGAGGAAGGCTCAGCCCCACTCACCCCAACACCGCCGCCGCCGCGGGGCCAGCCGCGCTCAGGCGCCCCCTGGTGGCCCGCCTCCGGCGCCCGCGGAACGGCTGCCGGCAGCCTCGAGGGAGTCCCCGCCAGGAGTGGGGGGGCTCGGCGTGAAGGCACTTCTTCCACGGAGCAGTGTTTGGGCCCGAGGGACCTTCGCGTTCCCGGTCGGTGCGTGGGCTCCGCTGCTGCTGCGCGGGGCGAGGCGCTGCTGGTCGGTCTGGGGCCGCCTCATCACGCCTCGCTCGCTGAGGGAGAAGCCTCGCTGGGGCGGGAGCGGTCCCGCCGTCGCCGGCTCCACACGACGCCTCCGTCGTTGTCAGCGAGAGAGGACGGTGCTTGCAGCGCTGTGGCTGCGGTGTGGCCATCGGGATCCGGAGCGACCCTCGTCCCCCAGCCCAGAGAGTGACGCCGGGCCCGGGTTACCTGCTGGCTGCGCTCGGACCGCCATGTTCACAAGGGAAAATGGCAGGGGTGAGGTTGGTGGGTTCTACTCAATATTTCTCAACTTCCAGCATTTTCAAGAGTTTATTCTGAAGAGTCTGCTACTTGAAAATCCCTTTTAGGAAACCAAAGTTCATGGAGAAAAAAGTAGACCTTCATCAGATTGTTATGTGGCTGCCAGCTTGGCTATTATTAAAAAAAAATCCCTCAGCAACCAGAAAACCCTTCTAACCATAGGAAAGATGTAAACCCAGCTACACAGGTCAGGACACATTAGGAAATGGATTCCTTTGTAACTCTCCATTAGTGGTTGCCTGGCTAAGTAAGGTTTAGCATGCTGGAGGAGGAAAGCCCTGTGGTGGGCTCCGTGCAGGAGCAGGTGTCCTACCTTTTCCCACAGAAAAAACAATACTGCTTTATAGCATGTGGCATTGAGTGGAGCTTTTAAAATGCTCCTCTTATAACTTACAAACATAACTTCATAAAAGTAATAAAAAATGATAAGGCTGTATAACTCCTGTCTTGAATTGTTCTGTACCTGCAAGCCCCACCATAGTGTTCTACCTGGTTTTGTTAAGAATATATGAAACCGGGTCACCTGAGATGCACCTTGTCCCTGTAAAGCTAAATGGGCATCACACCCACACCTTCAGGGGACAGTATTCTTACTTGTATTTTTTCTGGCCAACTCAGAGGATGAAAAGGAGAAACATTTTATTTTCTATTTAATCAAGCCTGTTAGGAGGAAAAAGGGATTTTTTCCCAGCATTTATAATACAGATGTGTTCAAAATAATATCAGAGAAAGATCAGAAGAATAGAGAACCCATTTATAAACATGCTACAGTAGAGCATGCCTATGAAAGCAGCTGAGAGTAGTTTGTATTGTTCTGTGGTTCTGGTTTCTTTACTTTTGTGTTTGTTTTAAGTGCTTTATGGCAAGACTATTCAGATAAGACTGACATTCCTGTTCACAAAAATAGAACAGTCTGTTTATTTCCAGCATTAACTGTGTGACCCTTAGCTGTCCCCACAGGCTTGTAATATTCCTTAATTCTGCTTGCCTTATATTTGTACCAACTTGAAACTTGCCATTGGAGTGAAACATCACCATTGACATTTTGTTATTTTACATTGAACAAGTATCTCTTAGACATCTAAGTACAAGTGAAAAACTCTGAAGTACCTCAACGACTTGTAGGATTAATGTCTACTCTTGAAGTCGTGCAGTTTTAAGGTGAATGAAGGCATTTGAAAGTTGGGTTGCCTTATGCTACATAATAATAATGCCTTGGTGTTATTTAGCACAACAGCAGACAGTTCCAGTGCTGACTGTTACAAATGTAATGGCTGGGGCTTGGAGAACTGCTCAGATGGCACAGCAGACCGGTGGCAGTCAGGGGCAAGAAGGCAGCACATTTTGATAACGTATCCATCTTGTACAGGTCTGTCCAAGATAGGGTTAAAATTCAGTACTTGACACAGCTGGAGATAGGTGAGAGGTGTAGCAGGAACATAGACAGTTCTCATGTTCTCCCCTTGTATCTGTCTTTCTGTTTGAAATATATGCCACCTAACCTGGTTGTTTTGAACTGAATTTAAAAAGGGGAAAAGATGCATCAGTTGCTGAGACATGTATGGAGAGCAGGGTGGAATGAAAGAAGGAAATCTCTTTCAAGATCTTCTTGCCCCCAAATTGTTAACATACACCAGTTCACCTCCCTTTACCCTTTAACCTTTTCCATTTTTTTTTTTTAAATTCATATAAAGAAGAGAGACATAAGTGTAGGATATTCCAATTCAAGAAGATAAACAAAAAGAACAATCTTTTCTGTTTTGTTTTTTTTTTTCAAAGGATTTGCAGTGTTTCCCTAAATAATTTGGATCTGTTCTGATCACTGGAAGCTTATTCCAGATCTTTGTTTCTTCAGACTTAGAAATGTTTGGATTAGACGTTGTGATCTGCACTGCTCACCAGAGGTAAGCAGCTGTCCCAGTTGATAGATTGAAGTTTGGTCTTTAGCATGCCCATGGCTCAGTACATGAACTGCTTTGAATATTGAACTAAGAAGTCTTAATAGGCTCTAGAACCTGACCTGATGCCAAGATAGAGAGCTTTTATAAGAACATTTAGCCAAGAGTCCAAAAATCGTTATCCACCCTACAGAATAACTGGAAGGTCAGATGTGGAACCAAATAATTTACACAGAAAAATACAAGATCCATGGTGTGGATTTCTGCAGCTTATACTATGTGCAGTGGTGAGGTTAATATATCACTATTGTCTTTACAATCTTAAAAATAGATTAATTAAAGCTACTATGGAAAATTTTCCCAAAGCAGAACTTAAATATTAGTATTTCATAGAAGGCTCTATTATGAAAGCTTTCATTTTATTTATGTAATTATTTAGTAATGTACCTGCTAGCAGAGAAAGGGTAAGTATTTCAAAGAATCATATGGGATTTTTTATATAAATCTTGTAAAAATTATTGGCAATTTTACTGTTAAATCTTTTCAAAATGTGGCAGCAAAGAAGCTTAAGTGTCCAATTCCCAGAGGAAAGCTTACCTTTTCTCTTAGTTCTTTCCTAGTTTTGTTTCTGTAGGTGGAAAGTCTTCTTGGAGCCATTACATAGTATTTTGTTATCATGTTGCAAAGCAAGAGGATAAAATGAGGATGTGCCCATGCTCTACAAAGAGAATTAATTTGTGGGTTCTGAATTCAGGATGACATGCCGATGAAGGATGTTCAGCATTCAGTTTTGAACCTTACCTCTGTGAACACTGTCCAAGTTAAAAATCCTAGCTGAAGTAATTCATACATGAAAAGCATTAAAGCTATTGTGAGAGTGAGCAGACAAAATCTTCTAACAATGTAAGGATATAGCCTGTGGGAACAAAATAATGTTTCTTTTCAAGAGATCCCATGGAAGTACTATTTTTTTTCTTTGGTTACAAGTATTAATTAGATTAATCACATGAAATCAGAGTCTAATGAGCCAATCTGCCATCCTGGTGGAAGCACAGACTGGCTGACCCCAAAGGATGGAGCAGTAGGGATGTTGCAGGGGAGGCTCTGAATGCACTCCATGCTCACACTGCACCTCCTGGGCCATTGCAGTCAGCAGGCTCACAGCACAATACTCAGCAAACCCACAATGGATCCTGAAGGTGTTCTCCAGACCACATCTCCCCCATCTCCAGATGCTACACGCTAAGTAGCTTGGCTTGCAACCAGGAGTATCCAGAGTAGCTGTTCACAGATTGCCTGTAGACGGTCATCTAGTTGGACAGCAGATGCACCATGGTATGCGTTGCACTAATGGAGGTTCTTGTGCCTGCTCATGAACAGTCATGTAGACATAGCCATTTCACTATCCTAATGGATTTTGCTTCCACATCACTTGCCTGCTTCATCCAGGCCCATCTTGAGCTCCTTTCCTCACAAGGAAGAGAGAATAAAAAAGCATACAAATGGATCAGATAAGCAGACATTTTAAGCGTCTGAAAGATGAAGCCAAGAACTTCAAAAGTATTCCAAAAACAAAGTGCCCTGCAAATGATTCACTGTTTTAAAGGGGTCTGTATGTGGATTATAGCAAGGATATTTACATTTGGATTTATACTGGCTACTTACTTTGAACAGCTCAGGCTTTAACAAAGCAAAAATGTATTTGTTAGCCTTAAGTCTTCAAATAAAACTCACCTGGGCTAATATGAGGCACTGGAAGTAGTCTTTCTGTTATGTATTTAGAGAAATTAATATTTAGAGTATCTAACTGTAAACTTCAGTACACACCAACATGGTCATAATTTCTAGTGTTCAATCAGCCATTGACCACAGGACCCCTTTTTCTCATCTCTTCATTATGAAAGTGAATTTAGAGCAAAGAGACACTAACACGTTGCTGAACAATTTTTTGTCTCAAATGGCTTTGAGACATGGGAGGGAGAACCCAGTTTTCTGGCCCAGCTATCTGATGGCCTGCTAACCAAACCATGTTACCAGCTAGGACATCAGCTGTCTCCCAGAAGATACTGACCTTTCACTGGCAATGAAAATTGAACCCCTGTGCAATACATAAAAAATTGTTCACCTAGAATATTAATCAGAATGTCATTTAATTGCATATTAAGTTCATGTGCTTTCTTACAGTTAGCATTATCAATTTGATCTGTTTTTTTTAAGCATGTATTTAATCCCATAGTGCCCTGGTATTACTGACTAAGCTTCCATTTGAAAACTGCAATATATACACATATATATGCACACACACATATGTAGCCTGTTTGGCACTTTGAGCAGAACTAAGTGCCAAATAGATAGTGCTGTGAAAATGATACTGATTTCTGGTCATTTTTCTATGGAAGCAAATAAAAAGTACTAGACATTAATGCCCCACATATTATAAGTCTGCCTTCTAAATAACCATTCTCTTTTAGGGGACAAAAGGTGAATTTCCATAAAGTCAAAATCTCTCCCATCTGGTTCCTCTGGGAGGAAAGGACAGAAAGGTTCCCTTGGCTGACACTCTCTGATGAGCTGGCTTAGTTTCATTAGTGCTGTTAGGTAGTAGTCCAAAAATAGGTGAAGTAACTCTGAAGCCAGGCCTCAAACAACTGGGCAGTATGAAGGAAAAAGAAAGATACAGGAAAAAGGGTTCTTATACCACACTAAGCAACAGCTGAATTTCTCTGGAGTACAGCAGAAGTTTTAATCCAGACTAATGCTAATATATAGATCTCACATCAGCTGGGCTTCTACTTTTTCTTTTTCCTGCAAGTTAGAACATAAATTGTATCTGACAGTGGACTAGAAAATGTTTGTTTATTCTAACAGGCTCAAGCTATGATTCAGTGCAAGCTCTGGTGTGAAATAATTATAGTACAGCCAAAACAGACACCAGAATCCAGAAGAAAGGACAAGAAAAGTGAATTTTCACCTTCCAAGACATCAGTGCAAGTCTGCCTAAAGAAATGTACAAAACCAGCTAAATCAAATTCCTGTCAAGCCTAAGTATTTCAGGAAAAGTAAAGTTTCAGACTTGCCACAGTCCAGATGAAAGCAGATTCTCTTAATTATCTCTATATTTTTAAGTACTGTTGCAAAAGTCTTTTAGCATCAGGCCCACACAGCAAGATGGAATACTTGTGTTCTAAGTTAAGTCAGTTAGAGAAGATGAATTCAGGCATCTTTTCAAATTATTGTCATCTGCAAAGAAAGAAACCTCAAAAAGAGGCAAGATACGCTGCTGTCAGTTCTGCAATAAGGAATGGTCATGGTAATTTCTGAAGTTAGGTAATTAAACAAGACTTGATTGAACTTTTTTGGTAGCTGGGGGGGGGGGAGGAGCTGCAGCAGCGGACTCTGTGAGAAGTCACCAGGAGCTGTCCCCATGTTGCACAGAGCTAGTTCTACTTGGCTCCACGATGAACCTGCCCCCAGCCAAAGCTGAGCCCGTCAGCAAAGCTGGTGGTGTCTCTGTGATAACATATTTAAGAAAGGATAAAAAAAAATAAATGGTGTGGGAGCTGGGAGAGAGGAGTGAGAAAATGCAAAATAACCTTGCAGAGACCAAGGACAGTGAAGGAGGGGGAGCAGCTGCTCCAGGTGCTGGAGCAGAGATTCCCCTGCAGCCTAGGGAGGTTAACAGTGGAGCAGATAACCATGTGCAACCACTGGAGGACACCACACTGGAGCATGTGTCTGTGCCCTGAAGTCCATGAAGATCTCATGCCTAGAGCAGGCTCCTGGCAGGAGCTGTGACCTGTGGAGAGGAGCCCACGCTGGGGTAGGTTTTCTGTCAGGACTTGAGACCCTGTGGAGGACCTACACTGGAGCAGTCTGTTCCTGAAGGACTGCACCCTCCTGGAAAAGAGCCATGCTGGAGCAGTTTGTGAAGAACTGCAGCCTGTGGGAAGGACCCATGTGAAATAGTTTGTGAAGGACTGTCTCCTGTGGGTGGGACCCCACACTGGCGCCGGGGAATGGTGTGAAGAGGATGGAGTGGCAGAGATGAGCTATTATTAACTGGCCACAGCTCCCATTTGTCATCCCCTGGCCCTGCTTGGTGGAGAGGAGGTAGAGGAGCTTGGATTGAAGAAAAGAGGGGTGAGGGAGAAAGTGGTTTTAGTTTTTTGTTTCTCACTATCTCTATTTTTAATTAGCAATAAATTAAAATAATTTAGAATCTCTTTTGCCTGAGATGATAATTGAAGAGTGATCTCTCTGTATCTCAATGAGGAGGAAAGGAGCTTTTTCATCTATTTTCTCCTCCTGTCTTGCTGGGCAGGAGGAGTGAGAGGGACTGGGTGGGCATGTGGCAGCCAGCCAAGGCAAGCCCACTCCAGAACTATACTGTTCACCCACTTCCAGATGTAAATCCAATAGATACATTGTACAGTCTTGCAGAGGACATATCTGAAAGTGTCAAGCAAAGGATGTTCTATTTCTACCACTACATGCTTTACATTCTCCAACTAGGGTTTCTCTCCCACACTACATATCTCATTTTTGACTGAATCAGTTTGTTTTCCTGCATGATGATCACCCTAAAGTCATATTGTTATTTACACCTGAGCATTAATGTTTAAAAAGAAATAATTTTGAATGAAAAATTCAACCCTGCTGGCAACAACATAGGCACTGCAGTCACAGTTAAGATGCAATAAATTGTCTTTCGTTATGTTTTTTTCCCCCCCCCGAGATGTGTTCAATTCAACACCTGACATTTCTAAACTCATGGTCCCTTTTCATCATCTTAGAGAGACAGTAAACAAGTTTGATTAAAACCAAACTTAATACATCATGATTCAAGGAAAAGATTTTATTTTAGGGCTAAGAAGTTGATAATAAATAAAGGAATATAATAATGTAATAACAGATGTTCTCATGCACTTAACACATACAATAATGCTGGCTTACACTGCTGTTTGGACAAATCGAGAAGAGGTATTTGGCAATATTATAAGTTTGAATAGTTTAAAGATTATAGAACAAGAAATTCTTTCTGCTGTTTTTACATTTCTTTTATACAAATTCAAATAAATATTAATACATCTATTTTTCCTCAGATTTTCTGTTCACTTTTAACATGCCTGATAACTAAGCCACAGTAATATACAACTGCCAAGAAAGAATATTTATTAATTATGCTTATTAATACTCCTAAAATTGTATCATATTTATGTCACATTGTGCAAGCTCTTTAGGTAAAATCAGATTTTAAGAAAAATTGCAGAAAATTTAAGCTCATTAAAACATATCCAGTGCAAAGGCCAGTCTAGTCCACACATTATGGTACTGTAATGTAAGCCAATATAATTTAAATAATGAAACATGCCTATATGATTCAGAAGAAGTGGAGTATGTTTTAAAGATCTGACATCTAATATGCAGATTCTGCAATATCAGACATTTTTCAAACCTTCATGAGATGGCAAAATAATGTTAAGACTTTATAAGTAGGCTTTCTTTTTTTTTTTTTTTTTTTTAGGATAACTCACATTAACAGTACTACAGTGGCCAAAAAAGACAAACTATTATAATAGAAATCAATCTGATTAAAAAATTAAATATTCCAATTAACACTGAAAAAGTGTTTGTCATCATTATTTACAATTCAGCAATGATACCAGTGTATAACTCCACACAGTCAAAGGCTACCACTTGCCAGGCAAATACCAATCCCTGCGCCCCCCCACGTTCACGGGCTATGGGTTATGGGCAGCATTTCAGTTCAGGGAAGGAGAGCGGTCTGTGGTCCAGAGCAGTTCTATATAGGGCCATTTGGTTTGCAAGCAGCGTTTGACAGGAGTGTCGTCCGTCTGGAGCATCGGTTCCTCAAAGCCCATAACAACTGCTGTGCCTTCTACGTACATGACCTGTCAAAATAAAACCAATTATGTTTGTTTAAAAACTCTAACATGAGATGATTATTTTCACCATGTTAGGAGAGATTTATGATCCTTTTTTTTTTAATTACAAAAATAAAATCCATGGAGTTTTGTATTTTTTTTTTCTTAAATGAAATGAGGTATAAAGTTGAAGAAAACTAATCTCTTAGACTGAAGTGCCTGAAAATCCTGATCGTGCCATATTCATTTGACTGTGCTTCAACAGACAGTAAAGACCAAAAGGGAGGGGAAAAAAAAAAAAATCTAGGAAATGCAATCAAAAATTCTGAGACAATAGATCTTCTATGACTGTTGCAGTTGTAGTCTGATATTGTTATTTTATAAGGACAGTGTTCCTTAGACTTAACTTTATGGAATTTTCCATAAAATGGAATTTCTGTGACAAATCAGCTCTATTCATAGAACAATATTTAATATGCTATAGGCCGAATCCTCTGAAAAAAATTTTTTTTTAAAATTTTTTTGACTATGTGTGTATGTTCAATAGTAAAGACAAATCTTTGAATGCTTTTGCCTATGTTCTGGGATATGAAAGTGCTGGAGATTTCACAGAGGTAATTTAAAGGGCTTAACTCTGAAGACTGAGCATATACATTTTCTTAAAGAGTCTTCTTAATTGAAGTGATTTTTGTTCTTCATGCCTACTAATGCCATATACTCTTCTACCCTAACTGGTAATTCAGGAACTAACTCAGAAGCAGTCGTGGAGTGTCATGTATACATCTCTTTCCAAGAAAGCTGAAAATGAAAAAGGTTATTTCTGTGTGCCAAGTGGTTCCAAAAAATACTTGATTTTTTCGACACAAGTCTGCACTACTAAAATATCCCACAAAAACCTCCAAATGTCTCCATTTAGATGTAGCGTTACTTATATAAGTTGCAGTTTGTCTGTGTTACATCCCCATTGTTCTTTCCAGTTCAGACCCCACTTCTCATGGATATGCATGAGATGTTGTCTATTCAAAATGCATGGCTTAAGAGCTGCAGTCCAGCCAACCAGTACACAACGCTGGCTAAAATACCATCAGAAGCACACAGCAGCTTCCAATTCCAGATATACCACTTTGGAAGAAAATTATCAAAGGAAAAGTTTTGTAAAAAGTCTGTTTTGAGTTGAAGTGTTTTGCTGGTAACAACAGTCAGTTTTGCATACTAATTGTTATTAGGGCTAGACTGATCTTTCTTAAATCTTACCTTTTCATTATAGTTAGATTGCTTCAGTCCATTGTAATGGTAAACAGTGAACGACTCTGAAACCCTGGAGTCCTAGCAGAAAGAAGACAGTTACTTTCATGTGACACATGGAGCCCTGACAATCTCTTCTCTTTACAACTAGACAGATGCATTCAAACAAAAAAAGACTCAAGGCAACTACAAAAAAGTACAATTTCTTTTAGGTGACATCATCTTGAAGACTTTGTTCATTTTACCTTTCTAATTAAAAAAAAAAATTAAAAAAATTCTGTAAATTAAAGTGTAACACCCCCAAAGTGCAAGTAATGATTTTCTGTGTTCATCTGGACACTCTGAACTACAACTTCAGCACTGAGCATGTAAAAACTGTCCTAATTTTTAAAGTCAGGCACCTTACGCAGTAGCCACATTCATGTGTATTTATGACTGGATGCTACAAAATTAAGTATTTGCTACAGACCAGATCCAATCCCCAACCCTCCATTTGAGAGCTAATAAGTAATTCATGCCCACACCTGCCTAACTGTAACCTAATTGTGAAAGATAGCTGTTGAGCTGAGGTCTAAGGGCAGGTGTACTGCCATTCTCAACCCCTACCATTCCAGGGGTTTCAATGCTTTAGTCCTCAAAGGAGTGAAAAGCTTCACATTTCACTGAATCAGGAAACACAGATCGGCCGTAATACCTCTTTTATGCCTCCTGGACCAGTTTCCAAGCAAAAGCTTAACCTTTTTTTAAGTACATGGAGGTAAAGGCTGGAAAGAGAAGAAACCTGCTCGGGTTACAGTACATCCATCACATTACAAAAAGCCCTCATTCATTTTTCTCCTCTTAAATGACTCAAAGACCTTATCTCTGTATGGCTCTCTCACAACAACCCAGGCAGTTCACTGGAGGGACAGTGGTGAAAACTAAGGTAAGTGGTAACTCTACTTACAGAAGCTGCTTCACACAGATAAATAAAATCAAGCTTTGCTGGGAAGAGGACACTTACTCTTTTTCCTGAGGAAGGACTGCTCATCCTGAAGGAAGAGAAGTGCTGCTTCCCAGTTCCAGTCCCATGGATGTTAATTTTGTGCAGTTATGTTTCAAAAAAAAAAAAAATGGCTACAAGGGAATTCAGAAATCCCCCTCTCCAGTTGACTGCCCTAAAGAGTTAGGTTTGCTCTCTCAGTCTGAATGGTCTTTGAATATTTTTCTTTGAAAAGGAAAGCTGAAATCCTTCTTTTGAGATGGAGTTTCGTACTTTCTAGGAGAGTAAGAATGGGGTTTTGAATATTCTCATCCAAGAGGAATCGAGTCTGGATCTGCTGAGCTACCTGCTCAAATATTGTATAAAGGGGAACACCACTATTTCCAGCCATCACTGGCATTTGCTATTTCCTCACAGTATTTTAAAGACAGACATTCATCTTCATTTCTGCAGAATATCACTTTCAGAAAGAATTCTGAATGAGGTGTCAACATGGGGGAGGGCTCCTGCTATCTGATCCACAGAGCACAGACAGATTGGACAACATATCTGTGCTCTCAGCATTCATTGAATAACTGATACTGGCAGGTCCCAGTCCAGAATGTGCCGGTTGTTCAGACTGTACCCTTAAGGCAGGAACACTTCCCATGTTTTGTACTGGAGCCAGTGAAGGTTCAGCAGCACAGGCAAAACTGAGTGGTGGGGAATCAGTACTTGCCAGAGACAGACACTAGCTTGAGGGCTCTTGCTTTACAGCAGGTCAAGAGTTCCTCCATCAACCCTCTAGGTGACTAAGGCAGGGATCTGCCCATCATTCCACTATGCTCCCTTCTCCAGCTGCCCTTCTTCAGTCAGTGATACCCTTCGGCAATGGGCAACAGAGGCAGCAGCCCCATACAATGGCTGTCTTCTCCAGTACTGGATGATTTAGGCACAGCCAGTTACAGAGAATATGCTTTGGATTTCCAAACTTCATTCCAAGCATCTGGGGTCTAAAATTAAGCAGTGGAGTCTTCCAGATTTGCAAGTGTAATATAATTGTAAGAAATAAGATGAAATTATATTCAGTTGTAAAGATATTTCCTCTTCTGGATATACAAATAAAAGGAAGATGAAACAGTTGGCAAATACACAATGCAGACATAATTCTGTAAATCTGGAGAAAATGAACACTCTAACTCCTTCTTTTTCCTCTACATGATGAATCATCTCTTCATGATGGATTCAGTCCTTACCATCTTTGGCAGTGCAGTTCTAGTGTCTTCTGAATGATCAGATTCTTTCATAGTACAGAAACTACACCCAAACAGTGCTGCACAACCATTAACAAAAAGAGTCTTGCTGAAAGCATTTTAAAAATATTAGTTTCACGTTTCCTTGGTTGTACAAATTAAGCCATATAGTTTCAATGACATGTTAGGCTACAAAAGCCTCCAAAGAAACACTGCTCTCAGCCCTTCTCTTGCCTCCAGCAGCCTATCTATCCCCCTAGTCCATGGGGAAACCCTCTTTCCTCTGCCAATGCATGGTCATGGCACAAGCCTCCATAAACCTTCAAAGAGAGCTCTCACCTGGACCAACTGCCTGTTCTGATTTACCACATCCATAGAAAAAGGTTCCGAGTGGCTGGAGGGAGGCAGCATGAGGGTAGGAAAATGTGAGCCAAGGCAAAGAGAGGAGAGGACAGTAGTGCTGGGTTAACACATGCTTCTCAGCAGATGCACATGTTACAGCAGACATTTGCCATATTGATAAAAACACTATGGTCATTTATTCTCAGAAAAAACAAACTCAGATGAACTGAAACAGTTCAGTTGCATACACAAACACGTTATATATTTCCTGAAGTTAATTTTGGAACTTGTTGCTACCATGGAGTTTCCTTCCAGTGTAAAGCTGACAATCACGGACACCTTATGCAAAAGGGAAGTCTACAGTTGTTGTGTAATAAAAGAAGTTATTTGCTGGGCAGCTGTGTCAAATTAATGCAATAATTATTATTAAAAATAGTGCTGTGATATTGATGGAAGTGTTTAATGAATCTCAAAGACAAGCAGAATAGACAATTCTCTGCAGCCATAAAGCTGTATTGATTACCTGCTCAGGGAAAAATTCTTGCAGAAAGGGACCCAGTAGTATGATGCCCAGTCCTTCTGGGTCTAATTTGGTCTTCATGAGGTTTACACTATGACAAAGACATTGAATACAAAAGCATGAGTAAGACATTTTTATTCTTGCATTACAAAGTTACGTTCTGCTACCACGGTACAGGCTGCCAAGTACAGCAGTACTATTCTATTTTTAAATCATGTGACAACTGCACCAGAATGGCATGCAAGTTGCCAAAACATGGTTATTTTTAAAGAAAAGTAATCTGTTATTTTAAATTAAAGAAGTGATAATTCTGAAGGATCACCGTATTTGGTAAAATAATTTGAAGACCATATCATCTAAAACTGGGTTTACAGCCCACAAGGCATTCTGCTGTCTTGTAAGCATTCCTGAATGTAGATACACAAAACAGTCATCTTTTAAATGCAGTTCTGTTACTGCCAAACAACCTGTTTTTAAATGGAGATCTGAAAAGCCTCCAAGATTTTCTAAATACACTGAAACAAAATTGAGTTGAACAGATATATTTCTTATTTACATCATGTTCTTGATGTCAAAGAAGCCAAAACCAAGAAATAATGAAAACATTAGCAATATTAATCTGAAAGCCATACTGCATGAACATGGTATCATTTCAGGTCACTACAGATAGAAATATAAAGTTATAATTGACATTTAAGCAATGTATGTACTTAAACATTTATTTGCATCTACCTATCCTTTTGCCTAAGTTACAAGTTGTACCGTACACAAGAATGTCCTCAGTGGGTCAAACCAACAGAGCATCTTGCCCAGTATCCTGTTTCTGACACTGGTCAGCAGCGGATGCTTACAACAGGGCAAACATACAGTGATAGCCTTAGTTTACCCTCCCCATTTTCAGCAGTCTGTTGCTCAAAGACATCTTCAGTGAGAGGCAGTATCTAACACACAAATATATGTATTTTTTCTTTCCATGCACGTGCCTAATTGGCTTTGAACCTATATACACTTGGGGCATTTAATAAAGTCCACTCACAAAATGAAAATATGGATTCTGGGAATAAACATCTCCTTCCATTTTGAACCTGTCACTTGATAATTCAATTGGATGACACCTCATCTTTGTACTGTGAGAAGCAATTAACCATCATTCCCTATTTATTATGAAACTCCTGATTTTAGAAACCTCTCTTACATGCCAATGATCACCTCTCTTTTCTAGCTCAAACAGTCCTAACCTAGTTCTTCTTGTACTAATGCTACCCTGTACCTTCGATTTACCTTGCTGCCTTTCCAATACATTTCTACAAAGTTCTTTTTGTTTTAAGAGGGAGTGAAACTTTACATAGTTATACAATGGCATTACTCCTAGAAATATCATTCCATATGTCTTTCTATCACTGAGTATCAGTTTAAATCTGTTTCCTGAATGGTAATATCAATTACAACAATGTGTATGTAAAATTAGGATTGGTTTATCCCCTGTATTGAGACTTCTCTGTTACCCTGTCTTCCAGTAACTTCTGCTGCTCTTCCACATCAGTTTTTTAGTATCTTGAATACTTTTGCATCAGCAGCAAACTATCATATTAATACCTACCTTCAAATCCTCACTGCTGCCATGACAAACTTCAGAGACCTAATATAAATTCCTGTGAAACTCCTCTAATGATCTCCCTCCATTAAGAAAAAAAATTACATTTTTATCTTTTGATCAGTTATTTATCTATAGGAAAACCTTCCTTTGTATCCCATGTTTACACATTAAACATTTACATGTGAAATTTCCTCAGACTGGCCACCAAATCCTCTTCTAAATACTGTTGTCCATTTGTCACATTCTTATTCTGACACTGTCTGGTACAGTTTACTGTTGCAACCTCAAGTAGTTCAGCAATTTTTTTCTGATGTTTCTTCAGAATTTTGGGGGTTTTACTTATGTTGACACTTCAGACTCTTGCTTACTCTGACCACCCATAAATGTAGAAACCTCCCTGTAATCTTCCCCAGTGAAGATGAATTTCCTACACTTTTCTTACTGACTTTGAATACTTTTTAATACTGAAGATCATCTATCAGAACTACAGACTTCTTGCAACTCTCCTGGTTCTGGTGGGATTAAAAAAAATGCTATTAGCTTTTATTTTATAACTTTGCCGCTTAAGTCTTAAAAAGATTTTAACTCTGCTTTACTTTGTATTTGCATTTAATGTTCCACAAATGTAGATTCTTCCCTATGTTTTTCATGTAGGCACTACACCTTCCTTTCAGAAGATATAGTCTTAGCTTCTCACAGCTGCCTCTTTTACCACCTAGGCCTAGGACTTTCACCACTTAGATCTCTTTTGCTGGGAGCTGCAGACAGAAGTATCTTTTTAAGGTATTTTGATTACTGTTGCATATAAGCATTTTATCCTTTTGGCTGTCACTTATGTGTCTTCATTTTTAAGTAGCTTCCTTTCTTGGTCATAACACAGTATTAGTAATAAATTACTTTGTTTCTTTTTGTTTCTGCCTCAATGTACACAGAATGCATTATGTGAGTCCTAAGAAAGTGACTCTTTTTTATGAATTTTAAAATTTATAGAACTGCATGTGGTATCCTATGAACTATATCTAAAATATAAACTATATATCTAAAAAAAGGAATTTCACTGCTAAAATGAAACTACAACTGAGGATTTGCAAGATTCTGGACTTTAATCCTTCTATTGTTTGTTCTTAGTGCCCTCAAAGTACTAAAAAAATTTTAAGATATTTTGGTAGCTGTCTGAAATGTGCTCAAATTCTTGAAATGCTGTTGTAAAAACATTGTGTTTGTAAGGAGAACCAAAGCAGATATAAGTAAAGTAATTTTGAAAATGCACTTAAAATTATGTAATAAAGTTAAAGCAAGCTACATACTCGTTAATGAAATACAAGAACTGTTTAAAAATGCAGAGCCATACTAAGTTTAAATATGAACAGCGTACAAAATTAAATCAATTAAGCAGGAGAGAAGATTCAATAATATTTGATTGCTGTATGCTTCAATGGAGGCTTTTTCATTCAGCAAATAGCTAACACCTTTCAATGCTACTGCTACTACGGCAGAGCTACCAAAACAAGTGTGTGTATGTGCTTCAGTCACTTCAGTGCAAAGTCTACCATCTTGACTGAAGAGGTTATGAATGTTGGGGTGATGACCCTGATGGCCGTTGTACTGTTATGGCCAAGAAGTGTGTGGGGACAGAAGCCTCCAGCACTGCACAAATAGACAGACAGGATAAAATGTTTGAAACAAGCTAAACCTATACTGACAGATGTACTCAAATTGGTGCCCAAAAGAGTATCAGATGGTTTTTAGAAATAAATGGACAAACAAGAGAGCTCAGTATACTGATATATTTACTAAAAGACTAGAAAATTTTACTAAAATCACGTGCAATGCCATTCAGAACTGGAATGGCTAATTTACCTTGCTAATGTCTGTTCTACAAAGTTTTCCCCTCTATAATTCTTAAACTCTAAGCAGGTTTGACTTTTCTTCATCTTGAGATTCTTAGAAACTTGGTGATTAGGTGATCACAAAGAATTTCCATTCAGGGTCTGAACTAAAAAATGTAAATAGTGCACTTGGAAGCAACGCCTTTGATTTTATTTAAAAACAAATAAACAAGAACAAACAGAAAAGCCTTTATGTAATTTGTAATGTATTATTTATACTTGTGTTCTGCATTTAATAGACAGGACATCTAGAACCAAAACAGAATAGGTCCTTTGGACAGTAATATTAGACAACATTTTTATTTAAGAGATGATTGACTGAATATTCCATGGTTTGATCACAGTTTTCCCGCAAAACAGACCTTCTGACTGGCTCTTCCTACATCAATGTATATTCAGCGAGCTATGCACAATAAAATAGGCCAGGGCTAAGCCACAAACGCCTTGAAGGCCAAACAGCCAAATGGAAAAACTGCTGAATGCAGAAAGATGATTTTTGAAGATTTATTGAGGCAGCAGAACAAAAAGGCCAAAAGAAAACTTCTCAGACCTAGTAAACTAAGGCTTTTTTATTTCCTTCTCTTAAAAAAAAGACTTTTGATTTCACCACTTGTTGACATAATACAAATGTAAGTCTTTCTGTATTGTATTTTCTTTGATTTTAGTTTCCTGAGTGTCTTTTGATTCCAACTTTCAATCCTAAGAAAACAGCTCAGTAAACTGTGTTGTACTTCATAACATTTGAAAGGGCAGAAAACGGTATCAATCAAATTTCAGATGGCTGTGGTAAGTAAACTTGCACAGATATTCTATAGGAACAACCAATTTAGACCCCAATAAACTAGACCATGTTTATGAAAGAGCAGAATCATCTTTTGGAGATGTAAAAAAGTTCAAGCACAGAGCTCTTCTTTCTGGATTAAGCATTCAGTGGCAGTAAGCTTTGACACCAAAGGTTAACTGCTGCCACTGAATATTAGTCCTGTCTGTCCACATAAGATCTAAAATAAATTACCTTTTCAATTTGATAATTTAACACTAATCCTAGGAATCAACGTGTTATTTCTGGAAACAAATGACAATTATAAACATTAAAAGGTACTGAGTGCTGGCGGAAACCAAAGTATAACTGAAGCAGTTTCAGCTTCAAAGTCTGCAGATAGATCCAGTGGTAATCCAATGTTAATCTGCCTCTGAGTACTTTGGTATTTTGGCTCTTTTGTCAGTTTCATCCTTCTTAACATCTGGAAATATATTTACTAATCTCCTGAATATATAGTAATGCAGTAGGTCCGAGGGGTTTTTTGGCTTCTAGTTATCACTACCAAAGTTAGACATTTTAATTTGAATTCCTCTCATTTAATTTAAAGCTGCCTTAAACAGTTCAAAATAACATTCTTGGCCCATAATGTAAGCTAGAAAAAATTCAGAAAACCCCCCAAATTATAATTAATATATGGTTAATTGATACTTCAGTAGCCTTTATACTTTATTATACTTACTATTCAGTATCTGAAACAAGGTCCAGAGCCTTCATTACATCTTCCAGAAGAGTATCAGGTATAAAACCATTATCTGAAGAAGATGCAAAGCTTTTCATTAGGAAAAGAAATAAAATGTTTTCAAGAAGGAGAAATTTTACTCAAAATTATGAATACCGCATATCTTTACCTCTAAAATATGCAAACAAATAGTGGGGTTCTAGAAGGAATGTAGTTTTCAAACACTTTTCTCCCACTTGAGTGGGAGAAATAAGGAGTGCAATATAGAAACTGTGGGTTTATCATTCATACACTTAGAAGCCTAATACTTGCTAAGAATTCAGTATCTTCACTGGATACCTTGGGATAATAACTGCGCATATTTTCCCTTTTCATCAGCTAAAATAGTACCTGAATGTTAGACATCCTCTGGTTTCCAAAACATAACAAAATTTTCTGTGTATGCCATATACATTCAAGAACAAAATTTCATAAAGGATGCAATCATAGTGGATCAGCTATTTTATGAAAATGTAATATAAGAGAAATAAAACTATATTTAAGCTTTATGCGCATTACAAAGAACATTACAAGGTTAAAAAGCTCATGCTCTAAAAACTCCCTGTTGCATAATGCTGTACTCATCCTCCTTTACTACAGAATTCTCAGAAAATTTCTCCATGCCACTTGTAGATTGACTACTGTATTGAAAATTTCTTGTCGTAAGTACAAAATATTTCATTCTTCTCTTAATCAGCTCAGGTATAAACAGCATATTACCCTGGCATGGAATTTGAAATGGATGTGAAAGTGCGGTATTTGGAACAAATTCTACAAAATAATGGTCCTATTTATGAGGAGATACCCTACAAAATGCAGTATTCATTACTCTTTGTAATTTGTCTCTACTGAATGAGTACATTTCAATTTTTAAAAAAATCTTATTGCAGCAAGAAGTACAGCCCTTACCCTCAGGGTCATATGTCTGGAAAACCCTCCTAGCTTGTTCTGAAGGTGCTTCAGGAGCAACAAGAGCCATATCCTTAGAGGGGGAAAAAAAGAAGAAAAAAAAACATGTTCAGAATATTCCTAATGATACAGATTACTATGGAAATACTTAGCCATACTGCGAAGTGTTGGACCTTAAATTAAATGAAAATTTAAATGAAAATTTAAATACAACAGAAGAAAAATTGTGGTAATTTAACAATATTGCCAATAGTGACATAAAGCTATCAAAAAATATGTTAAGGATTATTCCACAAACCTCTAGATAAATTTTAGGTAAGCCTTTTCATACAGATGTTGTGGCACAAAAGCTAATTGGAGACTACATGTATTATGTGGAAATTTAGATTTATAGTATCATTCATTTTATCTGAAAACACACATCTAATAGTGAAATTTGTTGAGTGTACTGTGCATACACTGAAACATATTAAAATTATTTAGATAGAAAGCTGTGAGAGAATGTTTTGAAATTCATTTCACAGACTGGCAGAACACAAATTTGTTAGCTGCATAAAAAAGTATGATTTCAATAGTAGCTACTGTAATGCTTCTCTTTATCAGTGACTTTTCTATCTTGCATATAATCATGCTTTCCAAAACATATGTGGAGGCACATGTCTATCTCTTATTGTAGAACCAGCAAAGAGCATAGCCCTCTGCTCTTTTGCCAAAAAAAATATTATTAAAAAAGTGAAATTGATAAGTTAATCCTGAGAAATGAAAGGTGGCATAAAGGATAAGAAATGCACCTATTCAGGACATCCTTTAGCTTACAAAGACTTGATATTCAAATCAAACATGAAACTCCAAAACAGAAATCCAAAACCTACTCACTAAGATTACTTAAAACCCTACATCTCATCTCCTCTTGCAAATTTACAGTCACCTATGGTGTTTTTCACATAGAAAGGCAAATGAAAAACTTGCTCAGAGGGAAACACTACATTTAACAACACACTCTCCTAGTTTTAATTCCTGTCAAAGTGAAAATATAATGTTACCTGCTATGCTACAACCAGTAAACACAAAATCCCAGAAACAGCAGCTCTGACGTTACTTTGAGTAACATCAGACCTTTGGAAATTTGCTTTTGTTCATATTGTATTAAGTAAATAAATTTGTTAAAAATCATAAAATTACCTTTAACTGTTTTATAAAGCATACTTAATCTTTTTTTCTTTTTATTTCCGGTTCAGCTCAACTTTGCTTTCTGAAAATGTCTTATATTTTCTTGAAAATCATGACAACATCCTCTCATTCTACCGGTATGTGCTAACAGTGAACCTTGGTCTACACTGTGCAAGTCTGTAGTACTTCACTTGCAGGAAGACACAGAAAAGAAATCAGAAAATGTAGAATTAAAACATGCAAAATGACCCACTCTTAACAGATTAAGAGAACTGCTTCACAGGAAGAACAGAAGCAAATAATACATTTGACCAGAATTCCACTCTTACCCAGTTTCTCCTAATAGCTGACTACAAATCAGTGAAGATTTTAAAGTATACACCTGATGGTATCCAGCATATACTTAAACTTTCCTGAATGAAAGCCAGCTGCCTAGGACACACCTACAAGGATGACATGGAACACAACATACACTTGAAAATAACAAGCAAGCTTTACTTTGACCAGATGAATGATGCAGCTATTACTGGCTTAAGGCTCATGCAATGGGTGTTACAGAGCTCCTTCCCTCACTTCCATGAACAGGAGACACAAAAATTAGGATACTATAAAAAAAACAAACAGAAGGTAGGAGACATCTGCCTGTCTTCCAAGGCTCTAGATCACCAGCCCGTTATATGCTCCTAAAGGCTACTCCACTGTCACTTGGAGCACAATGCAAACATCTACATTCTGAAGGGATACAGTGAATGGAGGGAAGGACCAGGGTTCAATTTGCTGTAATGTATTAAGGGGTATCCACACCGCATCTCTACTGGCAGTGATGTTTGTGCCAAACAGCAGCCCTAGAAGCACACTATGCAGAAGCAGAGCCAGTGGCCGAAAGCCCCTGTATCCACACTGCAGGCAAGGTACTCCGAAAGGCCTCATAGGGTGCAGCTTCAAGTGTTGGCTCCACCAGGAGAGAATCAGCTTTTGGCACATCTGTAGGACACCTAATTGCATGCAGCAGGATTGCAAGTCTAGCTGCAATGCAAATTTGGGCCAAAAAGAAGCTCTCCAACATGCTAAGTAGCTAATATAGATGGATTTGGTGAACCACATCTGCTGGAATTCTCCTAGTTCCTGAGACATGATAAACTTATCAGGACTAAATTACTTCTGGCTCCAGCCTACTGCCTCTCTGGCAGCACAAGTGCCACCTTTCACTGTGACTGGACTACAGAGCCTGTCTTTAGGGCAGAAGCAGGCTTGCCTGCAGATAAAGTCCTGTACTACGTGACTACCCAAGAGCTCCAAGTGAGAAAGCATACAAGAAGAAACTAATTTGGGAGAAGTCCCTTTTTCCTTCTAGTCTCTCCTAGTGAGAACAACTTCTAAATTTCTTACTTAATATACAAGAATTATAAACCTTAGATTTTTATATTAATTTGGTTTCATAATAATGTAATTTTATGGATCCATAAATGACTAATTTGGAACAAAGCCATTATTTAATGAAAATTATTCCAGTGATTTTATAGAAAACAGAAAATCAATACAAACCTACAGAAAATCAATACTTTAACAGTGTATCTTCATGTTTAAATATGTTCTAAACTTTTTTAAAAGTACTTTGCAGATAAGTAGACCATAGTGCTTTAATAACATCTACAGCTCAACACAATTAGTTTCATGATGCCAAATGAGGTACGAAATTGCGCAGTTGAGCATATACTCTGTTACAACGGGTAACATTTGTGTGATTGTATAAGGTCATACATAAACTGTAAAATTTAATAATATGTGACCAAACATTAAACAATTTGGAATACTCCAGAATTGGAAAAGTTTCATTTTGGGCAGTCAGTATTACAAAACATACTAAGTAGATGTAGATTTTACTGTCGGTGAAATACAGTAAACTATTGCAAATAGTTCTCAGTCTAAAATAGATGATGCCATATATGGAGTGTATTAACAACAACATGATCAGTGATTTCAATATTCAGTACTTAACTCAGAAGAGGGGATATTTTTATGGCAGGTTCTTATTAACAAATTTGCAGCTCATGGAGCCAGTGTAACAAGGCAGAACTCATAAAATTTCCATGGTATGGAAAGATATAACCAATGCAACTTCCAACTACAAAGACATATTATTTCAAATGCAACTACATAGTTCTACTTTGATTTATGAGTATGCAGTTCTTTCCATAAAGTCTTAATGTAATCCAAGAATAAAGACTATAATTTGTGTTGTCCTCACTCTCCCCAGATTATCTTGTTAATGTATTACTTTCCACAGTTTTATGGGATGCAAAACAGATTTTTAAAAAATAAGTGTCTTGCAACTACCAAAAACTTTTTTTTGATAGTCCAACTGCAAATAGGGTGTCCTTCCGTTGGCATTTTAATTTTCCAGGTCCTTAAAATCATAGAATCATTTAAGTTGGAAGGGACCTCCAGGATCATCAAGTCCAACCTTTGTCCAACATCTCCCTGACCCCTAGACCATGCCTTGAAGTGCCACATCTACTCGTTTTTTGAACATCTTCAGGGATGGTGTCTCCACCTCCTTGCTGGGCAGGCTGTTCCAGTGTCTGACCACTCTTTGAGTAAAGAACTACTTCCTAGTGTCCAATCTAAACCTCTCCTGGTGCAACTTGAGGCCATTACCTCTTGTCCTGTCATTAGTTACTGGGAGAAGAGATTGACACCAGCCTCACTACAGCTTCCTTTTAGGTAGCTGTAGAGAGCAATGAGGTCTGCTCTAAGCCCCCTCTTCTCCAAGCTAATTCCTGTTCCCTCAGGCACTCCCTATAAGACGTTCTCCAGACCTCTCACCAGCCTCGTTGCCCTTCTCTGCACCCACTCCAGCACCTCAATGTCTTTCTTATCCTGTGGTGCCCAAAACTGGACACAGCACTCAAGGCGTGGTCTCACAAGTGCCAAGTACAGGGGCACGATCACCTCCCTACTCCTGATGGTTATGCCATTTCTGATACAGGTCAGGATACTGTTGGCCTTCTTGGCCACCTAGGAACACTGCTGGCTCATGTTCAGTTGGCTGTCAACCAACACCCCCATGTCCTTTTCCACCAGACAGCTTTCCAGCCACTCTTCCCCAGGCCCATAGCATTGCCAGGGGTTGTTGTGACCAAAGTGCAGGACCCAGCACTTGGCTTTGTTAAACCTCATACAATTGACCTCAGCCCATTGATCCAGCCTGTCCAGATCCCTCTGTAGAGCCTTCCTACCCTCAAGCAGATTGACACTCCCACTTAATTTCGTGTAATCTGCAAACTTACTGAGGGAGCACTCAACTCCCTCATACAGGTCATCAATAAAGACATTAAACAAGACTGGCTCCAGAACTGAGCCCTGGAGGACGCTGCTTGTGACTGGCCACCAACTGGATTTAATTCCATTTACTACAACTCTCTGGGCTTCGCCATCCAGCCAGTTTTTAACCCAGCAAAGAGTCCACCTGCCTACACCATGTGCCGCCAGCTTGTTCAACAGGATACCATGGGAGATAGTGTCCTTAGTTACTTCAACGCATGTACACATGGAAAGAATTTAGAGAATAAGTCACTGAATGCATTATTCAATACTAAAATTTATCCATGTCTTTCAACTGAACTTTAAAATATGGTAAAGCCTCCCAACTATTACATATTAACACTTTTATTCATTATATGTGATTTATTGATGCTCTAAGCAAGTCATTTCAGGAAGAAATTTAGAAAAGTTACCTGCCTTGGAGAGATGATAAAAAACCCCACCCCTCCTATCATCAAAATAATTCTAACTTTTCACTGAGACTGTTATACATTAACTATTTATAGGATAAGATTTTAATCCTGTATATACAAATTCCATGCATCCTGTAACTTAATGTGTCATTCACTTCCAGTATACAGAAAACTTCAGAAGTTCAACTAGCCCATATATTTGTATCTAGGGAAAAAACAGTAATACAGCTCCTTCAAGGCAGCAAAGCTGAAAATGTGACAAACATCTAACAAAAACATACCTCAGCTGCTGCCCAAACTGATATTTCATCATATGTGCCAAAATGTATCCTCCACCCCAGCCTTATGAATTGTATTTTGATCTATCCCATGCGTTGAAAGTCCCATATAAGGGAAACCCATCAACAGTTAATTATAATAATGATTTCCAATACTAAGTATGACATGTCCCAAAAATCATGTTTCACTCCCTGGCTCTTGTGATACACAAACAAGTCATTTTATATTACTTTGAAAAGTTATTCTCATCAGTACTACCAGTTATTTTAAGATCCCATGTTTATGCTCAGAGGCAAAAAATAATCTTCATAAGTTTTAATGAAAACATTCCAGAAGTTTTCATTCTACAAATCAAAAGCAGAACATAGTGGCTAAGCTACACTGACAGCCCAGCTATGAATTTTTACAAAGGTGCCGCCCTGAAAGACCTGCTGCCCTTGAAAATGAAAACTGGTTGTATATGAACTGCTTTACTGTTCTACACCACCACCATCGCATGATACACAGAAGAATTACATATTGTCGTGTTAACTTTCTTCTTAAAAATTTGCCTGAAGACAATATGGAAACACTGATAATTTATCAACTATTTAACTTGTCATAATTCACTCAGATCTGCAAGAAGGAAGACTATTTAATACACTCTAGTATTACAGAGAAAAGTGTGTATTTTTCCATGCTATGATCAGTGGGTTTCATGCCAACAACTTTTTCAAAATGGTTTCCTAAGAAAACAAGGTTGATGGGATCTCTGAAACCAACTCTCATCTCTCTTCTGAATCTGCTGTCCAATTTCAATTTTATTTGAGAGGGAATGGGACTCACAACTGGTTGTTGAAACCAGAAGCCAGGCAGGGAAGAAACGTACAGATTTGTGTGCCCGCCAAGAGGGAAGGCAGAACCCTGCTGTGCACTGCTGTGTTCGGCAACAGGTAGACAACCATTCAAACACCGCTGGCACAAGCCCAGACCTGTGACTGCATGCCTGGCTGTTGTTGGGTGGACCGCTGCAGGAGACAAGTGGTGGGTTACTACAGCAGGTATTTGAGGAGAGGGAGAACTAAGAGGTGCAAGACAGAGACTGAAAGGGAAAAATATAAGAAAACATTTAGGAAAAGGTCTAGGAGATAAGCTGCTGGAAGACTTCAGATGGTCTGCTCTTACACACTTCGACTTAGAAGTGCTTCCATATGTAGTTTTAAATTGTCGTGACTTGAAGTAGTTATACTATTTCACTACCCGGGGGAGAAACTTTTAAGGTTTCTTCAAAGAACACTGCTTTATTAAGGTTCACATCAGTCTTGGGGGCTTCAGAGATGACAAAACATTTGCTGAAGGTACAGAGAGTTCTAAGCTGGGGAGGAAGGTGGCAGGAAGAGACCAGACCAGAAACCATTTGGTAAAAGCATAGTATAGACTTTCAATTCTTTACTCAACTGAAGTGGATATTCAAAAATAATTGCAGTTGATGTGGAAAGAATAGATTGCCAGGCAAACTAAGATGAAATTTTGATCCACCTAGGAGAGTGGAAAAGAGTCTGTTACACATTCCTATCATTTGTGCTATAGGGGAACAGAAGACCTCATCTAATGACAGCCATCCACAATCCATTGTTGTGAAGATTCTTGACTCTGGAGGGATCAGATTGTTTAATCACTATTCTTGGTCCAGATGTAATGGTGGGGACTCCAGGAAATTTACTGAGATCCTGATAACAAAACTGCTCCAACCATGTCAAAACCACTGGGGCCCTATCCTGTTTTATTCTGAGTGGGCTCAAGGCACAAGTTAAACTATATCAAATACATCTGTCTCTTCAACCACACATGCTATCATAAACACAACTAAGAAAAGAAGTGGCAGGCTTTAACAGTATGGGAAGTAAAAAGATAAAAATCAGATTAATTCTAATATTGTGAGAGTACTGAAGCGATACCTGGTGCATGATGGAGACGCAGGAATGTCATTCATTTAAAGTCACTGTGGAGTTTGTTCAAAAAGAAAACTGATTTTAAGTGTTGGTAAGGTTCTTTAGGAGATTATCTTTTGAAAGAGAAAAGACCCTTCATACAATCCTGCTGATGTACTATGTAACTGTATCATTATAATTTAGATGCACAGGTCTTTCACATGTGACCAGAATGCATTTCAAGACGGATAGATGAAGCTTCAGTAATCCACTGGCAAAGAATCTTTAGATCTTTAAAACCCACACCCAGTGTCAGTACCCTGGAGGACAGAGAGGTTTCTTCTTCAAATGATGAAGGGATCCTGCTACTGAAGCCAGAACTGATTAAATGCTCTTTACAGCCTGAGAAATAACAACTCACTTAAATGTGGTAGAATAGACTTAATGTAGCTTTAATTGGAAGCAAGGACCAAAACTGTCATACGTATCACCACATATACAAATGAGGTTATGTGTCCTAAAGGTGTCAGATACTACAGATAGTGAAGCAAAGAATAAAATTTAACATAGACTGGTATCAATTCACAAGTAGGAAAGCTATCATCACTACAGAAGGAAAAATAGGTTCAGAGTCTTGCAGTGGTATAGAATTTAGTTGTTGATTCCTACTGAGATTGAGATTAAACAGAACCTGGGCATTGCCTGAAATTAAATACCAGCTTTTTTGTAGGTCTTTCTAGGAGCTAATTACCACATCAAGGAAAGAAGGAGAGTCCTTAAGATCTGAAATAGAAGGCCATTATTACTGTCATACAAAGAATTCAACACATATGGAAAGGCCATAGATCTTGTTTCTTTTTAGACACCACTGAACAGAAGTTGAGATTGCTGAGGTATACAGTTACTGGTTCTAAAAATACTCACCAACATAACGTCTACTGTCTATTTAGGCAGACTATTGGGAAGTGACCCTGAAAAGGGACAGAGCTGGAGAATTATGCTGTGGCAACAAAGCAGAAAAAATCCTAGAGTCCTTACCTGTAACATCCATACTAAAGCATTTGATATTACTTTACATAAATGTAGTTTGAAAGACTACCAGTCTGGCTGTGCACAGAGGGATGGCCAATGAAGACTAGTTCAAGACTTCCATTTGCATTCAGGGGCATCATCCACACCAATGGTTTGAAAGGGCTACTGCCTATAGTTGCTGTGATGGAAGTTGTGCTGGCTAGTGGAATATAAGTTTGTTCTGTGGCATATTATTTTCTATGAGAGATGGCATTTCAAATGTCAAAATACCTACAGAGTACTTGAAGGAGTAAAAGAGTTTCTTGCTTGACAGCTGTATACAGAGGAACTGAAGGAAAGGTCTTTGACTAAACTAGAAGAGGGTAGATTTAGACTAGATATAACAAACATGACACTAAGAGTGTTCATCAAGGGTGGTGGTGGTGGAGAAACATTCATGGTAAGCCATTTGTTTCAACAAGGTAGCTGAAAGGAAGCAAACTGGCTCTACTTGGACTCTGCTTTGTGATTAAGAGTGAAAGGATTGCATTTAACTCCATAGTGCCTCCAGTTCCTTGCTGGTACTGCAGAAGGAAAAGAGTTCTCAGTAGGACAGAATGAAAAGCTACATATGGACTACATATTCAAATCCTTCTTCACCTTTGTCCATACTACCCAGACAGAAAAAGAAGTCTACTTGATCCAAGGGTGGGGTGAGGCTGTGGAGGAAAAGCAAACACAAACCAAAGAGCAAGAATTAGTAACAGAGAAATCCACAGTGAGCACGCTGTCGGCCCATCCATCTGGAAAGCACAGCTTTTAACGTGCACTCAACTAAGTTATGGAGACCACAATATATGCTCCATTCCTGTGGGAGAGGATGACTTAATGAGACAGCCAACAAAAAAAGCCACAGTATTGCAGTTTTTTCAAAAATAAGAGAAATTCAAACTACAGTGAATACATGTTTAACAGTTACATTGCTACAGATGTTGGTGTTTTAGATCAAAACATTACAAGAAGGCAACAATTCACTTGTTGACACATTAAAAAAATAAGAGCTTCTTCACCATGTTCCGTGCTTTGTGTGACAGATTACAAGACATTACTGTAAAGCAATAAAGATTAGGTATATCGTCTTTTTTTCATTCACAGTTACTAACTTGTTTTGCTCATCATCACAGAACAAAGTCCTTGCTTTGAAAGCAAAAATACATTACTGGAATTGTAGACCTGGAGCCAGCAAATTGAGATTACCGGAATTCTAATCTAATTACTAAATTATATATTACACTCCAGTCACAAGTTTAATCTGAAAGGGCAGCTTTTAAAATTACCCATTGTCTGCCATGTTCAGATATCTTTTTGTTTTTTGAGGACAGAATACAGTGCTATACAAACATCAAACTTTATTCCTAAGAGGAAACAAACTGTAAGTGGTCGAATTCCATAGTTTATGAGTTCCAAAAACTTCACCATATCACTCCAGACGAATGGTAGCTTCTATTATCATGCTACTTTTCTTCTACCTAAATGATATCCACATTAAATACTCTCTGTATATCTAATACTATTTCAGCCTATAGACACAAAGTGTTTGCTGTATCACCCATGGTGAGCATTAACATACTAACTCTATTTGGCAACTACAATAAGGGGGTGAGAAGTGAACAAGTATGACAGGAACATCTGACAACAGAATTCAAATCCAGTGAAGATGTACTGCAGAAATTCAAATCTTCCTAAATACAGTTCCCACAGTACTGAAAGCTGCACTTAATGTTGGAAACCAGCCTCAAGTGTTCAGTTTCCAATTTAAACCATATAATTTTCTCTTGGGATAATGAAAACCTTCTGGTTTGCTTCAATCCAGAATGATGAAATGCTTTTGAAAATGGACCAGATTAATTATACTATAACTCAAATATGACATAAATGTTTCTAAAGGACAATTATTAGCCTGGTTAATAATTCTACCAGTAATATCTTATGGATTTACATGTAAAACGTATGAGCTCTATGAAGTAATTCACAAAAAATATATTAATAATGCCAAATAATCAGTACTGGTGAGCACTATTTTTGGGAATCTTTATATGAACTTGTGTTGATACACATATAGAGAAAATATTAAATATTCACAAACTTTACACATTTTCACATATTATAAAAAAGTATTGTCTTTAATGTTTGTATTTGAAGTTGGTATTTCAGGTAGCTAACTCCAGTAGTAGAAGAATAGAGCAATTAGCTTCTAAGAAAAACAGTATGTTTATTCCTTTAATTAATACAAAACTTGTCATATATTTCTCCTTAAAGCTGTATTATGCAGTAAAGCCCATCTCACATCACAACAATTACATTAGTTTTCTTAACTATGTATAGGCAGTCCCTGAACGTTTTTCCTAAGTAGATCCACACTGTCTCAGTATTTCCAAAGCGCCTTTACCTTATTCAAGTCCTAGATTGACAACTTTGGCATCTCTCTGCAACATAAAACATCTATAATGTATTTACATATAAAGATTCCCTAAACTATCAATGCATAGACCAAATGGGCATTGGACTCACTATAATACAAATTAATAGGAGAAAATATATTACTATATTTCATACCCTTCTTATGTAAAACAAATCAACACTGGAAAAATTGCACTTAAATACTGAAATGGGGTTACTTCCGTTTTAGAAACAAAAAATATGTTATTCACATAGCTAATCAAATGTGACTTCTCATGTTATATAAAAGGAGAAACAAAGATAGAAAATTAAGGTAATGTCTTAAATATCACTAAATGTGCTTCACCTCTGCTAGAAGAGCTAAAAGCTTCCTCACCATAGACAGGCCTCGCTCCCCGCTTTTTTGTGTTTTTTATCTCCTTCGACATTTAGACTTTCAATTTATTCATTCACACATCCTAACCTGAAAGTAGAGCTGCCTTATCAAAAAAGGTCAAAGATGTTACTCTGTACCCAACAAAGTTGCCATCAGTATAAAAGAAGACAATAAAGGGATGAAAAACTTGTTTTTGAACGCTTCTCAAAAAGTGGTTAGAAATGGATTGCTAAGGGTATTTCTGATTGAACTTGCAAAGGATGAAATCAGATGCCGTAGAGGGATTCACTTTAATGTTTCCAGGAATTCAACAGTTGTCACATACACTAATGTTCTGTGGATCAAACAATAGCTAAAACCCAAATTGATTTCAACAAGGTTCCTGCCATTTATAAAATTACCTAAAGTCTCTTGGAAACACAGGGTTTCTCTGCACAAGCTCAGTCTGTCACATCACACTTTTATTAGGCAGTTGGGGTGTTTTGGAAAAAGCAGAGTGTTTGGCATAAAGTTTCAGAATAGGACTATAA
>VYZX01007665.1:98518-109055 GCA_013401335.1 Brachypteracias leptosomus | reverse complement strand
AGCCTTTCCTCATAAGGGAGAATATACATCTCTTGAGATTTTCAAATAGACAAATCTCTTAAAATTAAAGTTTTGCTTGTCTAACCTGATTAAAAGCTTTTGACAATCCTACTAGATACTTATTGTGTCCTTCGGCATGGAAATGTGATTTTTAGATGTGAAAATTTTGAAAGTGGAACTTAGAATCCTAAATTACTTATATATTCCTATCAACTGAAGGTACAGTATTTGTTAAGTCACAAGAGTGATATATTTTAAGCTAATGCTTCAAAAATGCTCGTGCACCTTATTTAGGGAAGATAACTTTTCACTGAAACATCATCTTATTTTTATTTTTGCAAACAATTAATTTATAAAACCTTCAGAACTGTAATTATATTTGAGGGAACAATTTTAGAATAATTATTTAGAATACTTTTATCTAAAACTTAAATTGCCTATATATGCTTTCATTGTTGGTATAATGTCAGATCTATGTTTCTTTGTATCTTGCTAAATACTTTCTTCAGTTCAGTTTTTGAGTTTTCAGTCTCTAGACAAAACTAAGGATCCTATCACCACTGCCAAAATATTTGGTTCTTTGTAGTCAATTTTGAATACTGTTCAACATTTCTCTAGAAGTTCGTAAAACACAGAATTCATTCATTTATACTATCTGACATTTCTGGTTATATTTCTTATTTCTTTTTCTAGATGGCTTCACTTCCATTAATTTAGAACTTCTTTTTCTTATAATCTGTGTTTAAAAAATACTTACATTTTAAAGTATCTTTTTTATACCTAGCCACCGAATTCTAGCTTTGTGTGTTATATAAAAATGTTTTTTTCTTTTTATTTTGGCATTAATTCTTAGTTAATCTTATTATTTCTCATCCTCTAATTATATCTTCCTATTCTTCTCTTACTACACCTCTTCTATGTGACAGCTCAGAGTACAAAAGCATCCATATTGACAGACCTTGTCTCTTTTAGGGGAATTATGGAAAGCAGATGGGCTCATGCTAGCTGTTCCCAGTGAGAGATCCTTCATCCAAACAAATGCTCTGGGTTTGAGAGAGGTAAAGTCTTGTGTTTTGAACCCAGGGTGGTGATTCATGGTTTTCTGGACGGCGGCATAACGTAGGATGAGTGACCCTTCTATGGTACAAACTAGGAAGGAAGCAATTTAGAAGAAGAAAATCTCCACTCCAATGCACTATGGGGAAGAATTACTGACTTGCAAAAGCAACTCCAAGATCTGATCCCTGTTCTGACAGATTTTCATTTATCTAGTTTGAGACATCCTCCGAAATGAGCTTGCATTGCATCTGCTGTGAAGTTGTGCTCTTTAAGTCTCATTTTTACTTAGAACTGCCTGGCGGGCCCAGTACCACCTATGGTTTGAGGGCTGAAGAAGGCATAATGTGCATGCTTCATCCAACCGCCTCCTGGCAAATGTGGCAAATCAGTGCCTTGCTCTTCTGTGCGAGAGCTTCTTTGTCATCTGCTACAGATGCTGGAGTGATGATCCTAGGCTTTTCTTATGCAGAAGGTGATTAAGAACAACAAAAATGTCATGAATGCTTTTTCTACCAATGCATCATGTGTGGTGTCTAATGGACAGGGAAGATATCACCGAGAAAGAGGAGGATTCCGTCTCAAGTGTTGTCCTTTATGCACAGATGTGAGTAGAATTGATGCTGGTGGAAACATCTGAACATCAGAATGACTGAATTCTGAATTCACAGAATGAATTGGTGAATATTTGTAATTACTTTTTTTCCTATGCCTTATTCTCCCACAATTGATAGAAAAAAGTTTAAAAATATAATTAAACACATTAAATCAATGTGTATTAATTGTGTTTGTATCCTCTGTCTGATATCTAAGTTTATCCCCACTTCTTTTTCTTTTGCTGTAGACCATCCAATATTTTTTGTACTGTAAGATTATATACTTCAGTGATGTGTAGCTCTGGGAAGCGATAGGTGACCAAAAAGTCACCTGGTGACATCCTGCATTGATAGAGGTACATAAGCATTGGTTTGAGATACATGAGGTACAGTGGCCTGAATTTCTTCCAAAGCTATTACATTTATACTATGAAAGTGTAACTGCCTTCACAGAATGCACACTCTTAGAGGGAACTAATGAATTTTATTATGTTTCAAGGGGTTTATTGGGAAGTAAACTGGTTATAAATGATATGGACTAGGATGTCCCTGTAAATCAAAGTCATTGTATTGAATCAGTGGAGCTATGTTATTTGATACTGTTAAGGAACTGGTTCTATAATTCCATTTGTTACAAAAAGTACTGGTCTGACTGATTATAACAATTTTATGGCAAAGCTGTATCAGGTTATAGTTCCTGTTCACAGAAGGCTGGACTGATTTATCAGGTTCTGCTCTGAGAAAGTTACAAATTTAGCTGCTTTTCAGAGGAGGTACAGCTGCCTTCCCTACTGCTTTGTCTTGGTTGAGAGTAGAGGTAGAGTTGTTGAAAACTATTCAAAGAAAAATTATTGAGTTTTGTCAAAAGCGAATTATCTTATATCTATCAAGTGTTGACTGTAATTTTTTGATGTAAGAAAGTCAAAACATCTCAGATATCTTGCTTCACTTTGAAAATACAGTGCTCTTAATGTTCATTGATTGCTTTTGTTAAACATCCTTTTCAAATTTATTGTTTTGATTTTTAGGCCAAATCATATTGTAGATAATCATTTAATTGTATATCTTTTCATACTTTTATTTTTGAATTACAAAGTAAATATTTAAACCCCATTCTGCAACCAACTGACCAACCAACTCAAAAATTTAAGAATAAAATTTTATTTTGTTTTCAATACTCATATGGAATGCTATCTTTATGGGGAACTTCAAGTAGTTTTCCTGATTTGTCAAGAAGTAATTTTTTCAAACTTCAATGTTTCCACGGCATTCACTTGTTGAACAACTGTGACTTAACTTGTATTTCCACAACCTAGGAGGTAGGCTGGCACCACAGGGCCAGTGTAGTCCTTCTCATCCAGAAGTACACTGAACTACAGCCATATAATAGAAAAAAAGAATTTAATTGAGTTTACTGACCTGCAGGGTGACTTCTTATATATCTTTGAATAGGAAAAATGTCAGTACAGTAGACAGCATAGTGACAGTGTTATTTTTCTTCATTAAACTGTAACACAAGTTGTTGCCTTGTAATTTCCTCATTAGCAATTTGTACTCTCCATTCCATGAGCTAGTTTCGATACTTAAAGTGAAGTATATAATATACAGGTGATAATCCAGCTTTTGAAAATTTTGCAAAAATCACATTTTATAAGATCAAACTGTATATTTGTGTGTGCCTAATTTTGCTACTAAATAGGAGATTTTTCTTAAAGAAGATTTATTTTTTAGAGTGATTTAAGGTATGTTTTCCAAGTTACTTGGTCATTCATTTTGAAATAACCTGCATCTAAAGTAGTAAATTTTGAATTTATGTGACACTTGTTAATTCTCAGATTGACAATTTTCACTCACTGACAATCCTAACACTACAGGCCTTTGTAGGCCACCTTCAGGTACTGGAAGACTGAAATGAGGTCTCCCATGAGCCTTCTCTTCTCCAGGCTGAACAGCCCCAATTGTCTCAGCCTGTCCTCAGAGGAGAGGTGTTTCAGCCCTTCAGGTCCCTCCTCTGGACCTGCTCCAACATGTCCATATCTTTCTTGTCTTGGGGGCTCCAGAGCTGGACACAGTACGCCAGGTGGGGTCTCATGAGAGTGCAGTGGAGAGGGAGAATCACCTCCCTCATCCTGCTGGCCATGCTTCTTTTAATGCAGCCCAGGATATGATTTGCTTTCTGGGCTGCCCGTACATGTTCTTGGCTCATGTTGAGCTCTTCATCAACCAGCACACCTAAGTCTTTCTCCTCACGACTGCTCCCAATCCATACTCTGCCCAGCCTGTATTTGTGCTTGAGATTGTCCCAGCCTTGGGTGAAGGACCTTGCACTCGGCTTTATTGAACTTCCTGAGGTTGGCATGGGCCAACCTCTCAGGCCTGCCAAGATCCTTTCCCTCCAGCATGTCAGCCGCATCACACAGCTTGGTGTCATCCACAAACTTGCTGAAGGTGCACTAAATTCCACTGTCCATGTGGCCAATGNCCGCATCACACAGCTTGGTGTCATCCACAAACTTGCTGAAGGTGCACTAAATTCCACTGTCCATGTGGCCAATGAAGATGTTAAATAGCACCAGTCCCAGTACCAATCCCTGTGGAATACCACTCATCACTGGTCTCCAGTCGGACATCAAGCTGTTGATTGCAACTGTTTGAGTACGATGATCCTTCCAATTTCTTATCCACCAAGTGGTCCATCCATCAAATCCATGTCTTTCCAATTTAGAGACCAGGATGATGCGTGGGACAGTGTCAAAGCTTCGCTTAAGTCCAAGTAGATGACATCAGTCACTCTTTCCTTATCCACTGACACTGTCATTCCATTGTAAAAGACCACCAAATTTTTCAGACACAATTTTTCCATATGCCTTAACCTTCAGGAGGATCTGTTCCATGATCTTGCTGGGTATGGAGGTGAGACTGACTGGCCTGTTGTTTTCCAGATCTTCCATTTTTCTCTTTTTGAAAATAGAGGTTACGTTTCCTCTTTTTCAATCAGTGGGAACTTAACCAGACTGCCATGAGTTTTCATATATTATGGAAAGCAGCTTAGAACTTCATCCACCAATGATGATCACTGGGCAAGATAATGAGTTTGATTTTGAGTGTTAGAAGTTACCATTTTCCCTGCTGATATTATCGAAGTAAAAAATCTCTCACTGGAGAAAACTGAAATTACTTCTTACCTGAAGTAGACAGACTACTGGCAGAACCATTTTTAAACAGTAACTGTAAAAATGTATTGTTCAGTACTGATCTTAAATCTGGCATGAGGGATCAAACTGTATATTCTCTACCTATTTACCAAACATGAACAGAGTTGGTAAACATTTTAGGACCAGAAAAGGAATCAGACCTCATTCAGGCTGATGCCCTATCCTGAGGTTTCACCTTATATTATTAGTAGAAGTCTGAAGTCTCTGCCTTAGTGGCAGAGTGGGTAGAACATTCTCTTTGTAACATATTCTGGCACTTAGAATTTGGTGCATACATCCCTTGATTAATAATGATTCTGTGTAACAGATGAAATAAGTTTAAGTGAGAATATGAAGATGATTCTTTAGGAAAACCAAGAGAAAAACAGAGGATGGAAGTGGACAATGTTTTATGCCTTTTGGGAGCATTGGTTTTAAAGTGAACCTAAATAGACATGAGGAGGGTAACTTGTCTTCCTGCTTCCCTTGAGGATCATCAAAACCCACTTAGAGAAGGAAAATTTCTTCAGCGTGGCTGACTGTTTTCCTTAGCACTTTAATCATCCATGGAACAAAGTGCAGCATCTTTCCATGGATCATTAAGAATAAACAGCTGATAATGATTAACTAAATTTCTTCTCTAAGTCGAATGATCTATCAAGTGAAAAGTGTGGAGCTCAGGCTAGGAGAAGGAGAACTAGATGGAGAGACTGGGCTTTGCAGTGAAAAAGACTTTGCTCTTTAGAGTTTACATTTCTGAGAATTTTTAGATATGTGACTGAGATAAACAATCAGTCTCAAATAAAAATCCAAACAAATGTTTTGTGGTTTGAATGTTAGATGTATAAAAAGTTAAACTTTCTTTAGAGCAGTAAAGTCTTAATCCTAGAATCCTACTGAAAGTAAGAGAGTTCATCATATGAAGAAATTGTATAGATCAGCAAGTTCTAGTTCCTTCAGAGACTGATGTATATAGGAAAGCTGGTACCTTAAACTTTTTATTAAATATCCAGTAATGTATGGCTGCAGACCTGTTATGGACTCTCAGGGTTTGAATCATGTAAGAAATAATGCTGCTGAGGAGAGTATTATTTGGAATATTTCAAAATTTCCTGGATATAGGTTGTAAAAATGGTAGGAATAATGCTAGTTCCTCCTTATTCCTAGGAATGACTGCTGAAATATTATGAAATAACTATGAAACTTTGATAGTTTATATAAATGCAGAGAAAAATTATAAATTTCTTTGTAAACAAATATCTCCCTGATTGTGCTTTGACTGATAAATCCAAGGCCAACTCAACTGAAATTAAATGGAAAGCTAAAAGTAGACCTTATTAATTGTGCTTAACAATTTCATAGGAACAAATTTGATGATGCAAGAAAGTTGTTGAAGTAAAATTATTTGAGAAGCTTTGAGCAAAAACTAACCAAACCCCAGCATTTTTTAATGTAGAAGTGCATAAACTATCTCAAATGTGGATTCCAAAGAAAGGGAAAAAAGACTATGAGATCCAGATCTGCTTGGATGACTTAATACTCTCACAAAGGATACTGAGGCTGTAAAGAATGGGAAAAGAATAGATTGATCAGCAAAAAATAACATATACACATATTTAAGAGGCTTGGAGATAAAGTGAACAAAATACAAGAATTCAAGCTGAGGTAGACTTTTAAAGTGTATTAAAACTACTATTCAGAGGTTCTATGGACACATAGATGAGAGAAAAAAGAAAGACGAAATGGATTATGAAATAGAAATGATAGGTTATGCCAAAAGGAAAAAAAATAATAGGAAAAAAATCTTTTTTTTAGATATGACAGCAATAGAGAAAATACAATAGAACAAAGTTGTCTAGATTTCCATGAAACATTTGATATGGTTGTACACAGGAAATTCACAGTCAAGTGTGTAGTGTTGATTGTTGCTTAAAGTAAGTAGAAATCATTTTAGGACAATCTAGGTTCAGTAATCACCTTGACAGAAAAGGAAAGGGAGTTCTACTAAAATGCAGTGTGACAGCTAGTTGGGAATCAGTATAGAAAAGAATTTGAGAAAAGGTGAGTGTGTTTGCGGATAGAACAATAGGAATAAGTCAAATACATGAAATACAAATGAATTTTAGACTTTAGACTACAAATGAAATTTAGACTTTGAATTGAACTCTAGTGTTCCACTTCCTTCTGAAGGGAATCTGGGTTCTGAAATTAAATTTTTGAACAAGACAACAATTTTTAGTGAGAATAGTACTGTTAGAGACTAAGATGGAGACAAATATGTCCATTTATAGTTTCAAAGGAACAGTCACAGACTTTAGATATGAAGTCCTAAGTTTGCTACAGCACTTGGTAACATTTTTTTCCTGCTACTTTGGACTAGTAGCTTTGATCCAGTCTATATAGACTATGCAAGATAATTTCACATTTAATTCTTATAATTAACATAAACTACTTCCCTCATTGCTTGGAAATATGCAGCTGTGCTTTCAACGCAGTTATATGATATCACACACAAAATATTGGGAAAATGATTAAGAGTGGAAACTCTTGTTCAAAGACCAGACACCCCAGCTGAAATATGTTATATTTATTCGCAGTTTGGGTGCCAGACTCTCTGTCGTGCCGCTTGAACCCTGGCCTAGAATGACCAAACAGTAGTCATGCAAGAAAGTCTTTTATCATCCCAGCTTCTTCAGTCTTTTGAAAACTGTTGTCAATTATGTCATATAAATATGTTGGGCATGGTGAATAATTGCCTGCTAAGGCTAGTCTTTAAGGTGAGAAATAGTCGTCTCTGAACTCAGAAGATAGAAAATGAGACTCCAAGTCCCAATCTCCTTTAATTTACAATGTTCTCTGTTCCCCCCACTCCTGCCTCCAGAAGGCCTTTCAGCTACATTATCAGGGCATGCACACTTCTGGTAGTGAAAGGTCACTGATTAATTCACTCTACAACACAGTGCTTTGTGAACATTTCAGATGCAAATTCTGTTGTTATGCTTGTTGGAGAACATGTAACTGGAAAACACTAGCCTGTTCCAACTTAAACCATTAATGCAAAAGGACAAAAAAGAAGGATTCTTTCAAGAAGCATCACTAATGAGGTGAATGAAATTAATGAGCAAAGCGCCTTATCTGCAAAGTTGCCTTGCTTGTAACATGCTGAAGAGCTTCTATTCAGTGTTTCTCAGCAAATCATGGTTTTCTAAGTATAGGAATTGCAACTTGTGCTCACAATCAGGATTATTTTGGTTTTATGAAAGAAAAACAAAGGAAAAAAGGAGAAATAAGTCTGCTAATGAAAACTAGCAAGTGCAATTGTACTCATTTCCCAGATGTTTACTTTAATTGCCTTGTCTCAGGTTTGGGTTTTTTTTGAGGGGGAGTTGGGGGTGGGAGGAGGACAGAATGCAACAGTAAAGGCAATATACTGAAAATATAGATGTATTTCATGGCATTTGCTGAACTTTCAGTTCTGGACAGATGCATGACAGAGTGTTCTGTGCAGGTCATATCACATTAGACCCAAAGTGTTTTTAAGCTTCCCCAGACCAATGTAGTTTCTTGTTTCTGACCTCTTAATCATATTTCCAGCTACAAAATTTCAGTTAAAAGCCAGGACAGGGATGTTTTAATTTCTAGTAAATATTTCAAAAGATAAGTGCTAGATCAAGCATGTAACACTTTTTAAAAATAGCTCCAAAATTACTATTTTTTTCCATAGACAGCACAGGAAATAAACAGAAACTAAATAAATCAATGAAACACCTCTATGTAATTCTCTTCCTCAGTTTCCTTGCTTCTCAGTGTCCTACAGCGTTTTTTGTTGGTATAATTTCAGAATTCCAAATCCCCTTTTCTGATCACAGCTTCTCTATGCTTTTGTTTCTTCCTTTCTCTTATGGATGTCTTTTATCTTTGTGAGCGCTGTCATCCCATTTCTTTGATATGGTTTCCTCCAAGTGAAGTCTTCTGCAAAGAAAGTGTACCTAGATTTTTAGGCTAGGTCTTTAACCATGTTTAGATAACTAAAGAGATAAAAAAATTAGAACATAATTTATCTTAAAAAAGGGTTGGTTTCATTCCTCTCTTCTCAATTGAAGTCTAATCACATGATTAAAACCCATGGCGATGACACAAATGCTGTTCTCAAGACACTCTAGATAAAGGGCTATACATAGGACTGAGTACAGAAAGATGATCATAATTGTACAATGTTCTGGATAGAATTCACACACTTGTCTGGTTTCACTGATCTGGCACACACAGTGCCGGTTCTACTTTTCTATACCACGTACGACAGGACTTAAATTTGTGCAGGAGGAGTTCTTAAAGATTCCTGTGAAAATTGCTTTTAAGAACACTTTCTGGTGAACAGATTCTGCCCCAGTTATCAGGCACTATCCTAAGCATATACTTGATTCAGCATGGAAAATGAAAGGAGGAATTTACAAAGGAATAGAGCTGTTTTGTGTATTAGGCTATATATGCCTATATTGACTTGAAGGAGTTATCTACATACACAAGACAGTAACAAATTAAAATATGTGAATGCACAGTGGAATCTTTTTGATCCAGTTTAATGTGATCCCTCAAAAGCAATTAAACAACTGATGGTTGCCTTTTCTTTAATTGAAACTCAGTCATTTAATTAGTTTGAATTAATACTTTTTGAAACTATGCAATTACTATCTTATTAAACCACTGAAGATTTTTCATGAAATCAACATGACATTTTATTTCCTCATTCTGTGGCAAACATGTTCCCATTTCATCATAGATGAAATTATAAAGGGTAGAGAAGCTGTCTTAGCATATAAATGAGAAGCCAGAAGAATGGAACTTGGATCCTCTGAATCTTTATTTTATACCCTAACAATGTAAATGCATTTTAATTAATCAGATTAATCAGAAGTTAGGTTTAGGGCAGTTATTTCAATGTTTTTCACTGATCATGATAAGTCAACTTATAGCTTTTGTTAATGAAGTGGTTTTTTCCAATAAAATTTGTGGATTTAAGAACGGGGAGAGAGCTGTGACATTGGATGAGAGAAAGTATTTCAGAATAATGCAGTGTTTGTTTAACACCAGAATGTATCAGGTGCTAATAGACAAAAATGGTGGGACCTGATAAGTAAAGATGGGTGCAAAAAACAGCTACAACATCAGTCACATTCATGTGGTGTTCCAAAAGCACCAGCACATCTTCACCACACCAAGGCCGTTGGACATTGAGATATGAGTCCATAATCTGGTCTATCTGGTCTAGATAAGCCGACCAGCTTCCTCATTTCTGTGTTGCAAGAGGCTGTACTTCAGACATTACTCTATTATGCTCTGTTGACTTCAAAATATGTCTTTAAAAACCACAATGTAATATCCAGCACCTGCAAAATATTGTGAAGTATTAGAAACAGTTGTAATGAAAACTGACTGCAAGCGTCATAACAGGTGACATTATTCATAACTTACAGTTATAACAAGGTTATGATGTAAACTCAGTGATCATAGATGAAATAAGCCAGCTACAAATGTGAAAATATCCTGAACCTTAGAAGTAATACAACCAAATATAATAAATCTTGCCTGCAAATGTAATAAGGCCCTTAACTGAAATGTAATAAAATCTATCAACAGCTGCAATGTATATGGAACATATTATATAGCTTTACTATGAATTATACCCCCTGC
>VYZX01007665.1:74110-98096 GCA_013401335.1 Brachypteracias leptosomus | reverse complement strand
CATTTTTCTTTCATTTGAGGATAATATATATCATTTCCTAGCAAGTGCCAGTTGTGATTTCTTTACTGGAGTACTATCCCAACAAATGAACATGAAGGACTGATGTGATGCGGCTGACTTGTTGTCATCTGTTTGTGATAATCTCATGCACCTCTATGCTTCCTGAAATGATGAAACATCCAGTGCTGTAACACAGGAGAAACCTAGAATGTTCTACATTAAAATATCAAAAGGAAGGTTTTGAAGGTTTCTTTGTGTGCGGCGGTGACCTGATCTTCAGTAGTGTTAAATCCTTTGCTATGGAGGACTTAGCTTTGAATGTCATCATTATTTTGTACCAATCCACTCCAAACACAAATGTTTCCACTGAAAAAGCAATGTACAGAAATAAAACACTGTATGTTTTCAAGAGGTGTTTACAATGTTCCATCTCCAGCTATGTCACTGTCCCTGATTTGCTTTCTGTCACTTTGTGTTATATATACAGATGTGGTGTCATATGAAAGAAAAATGTTAAGTGTAGTTGCTTGACACTTCCAGTAACACACAGCTCACTACAAATATTACAATAAATAAGCCTAACAATGTTATCTCTTTAAAAAAAGTTATTACAGAGCACTTTTGGTAGAATGTAAAGGCAGATTACAGTAACTTGCATATCCCAGGAAGGAATAAATAACTTGCAATGTCTATCTTTAAAGGTTATTGTAAAGAATATTCCTGTAGCTCTCTAAGTGTGGAGGAACAAATGAAGTTATTTGTAAAATTTGAACTCTGAAGTTCTACAGGACATTTTCTTTTTTGAACAAAATAATTATAGATCTAAATCCCATTAAGCACCTCTGTACATATATTAAGGTACTTAGGTAAGTCACACTGGATCTCAGTAGGTAGAATTTGAAATTAGGAAAATAAAACCAAACTAAGTTATTGTAGAAAAGAAACAGTAAAAAATACTATTAAGAAACATATAAAAAATATAAAATGATAGGAAAATTAAGAACATTCAGTTGTATTATATTTTTAAAGCTAACATAATGCTTACTTGCAACAAAAGGAGATAAAACATCTTTAGTTGCTTTATGTTTTTTAAGTTGGCAGTGCCCTTTAAAGGCTGTCATTACCATAGGTCTTGTTTTCATTTCGAGATTCATTTGGATTTAATAACCATTTTAAATTTTATTGTACTTTGATATCTAATTTGGAGTTGTGGAAGACAAATGACTACTTTACTAAATTAAGCCTCTGTCTATTTATTTTGCAAATGGTATTCTAAAATAACTCTAAATCATTTGTGAGCAAGTCATATACAGCACACTGGTTATTTGGGTATTATTTCAATAGAATGTGCTCAACGCTTCAGCATAGTGTTTCATTTTTAATGTATTTTTCACTCTCAAAATTTTAAGTGTTATGAGGTAGGGCTGAGAAGATAGATAAGGGATTTTTAGAACTGAGACAGAATCATCCTTACACAAAGAGAGGTGGAGACATGAACTCGGTGAAATAATCTATCAGAAGTTCGATTTCAAAGGTCATGTCTATCGCTACTCTTCTAGGATTCCTTTAATCTTATTGCCCAACATAGATGTGTCCTGTGTGAGTTGTCATGATTTCAGTCATATTTTACCTTTCTGGTTAATACTTGAGTAACAAAGGACTTGATGCTCTGAAAGAACCGTGCTCTAATCTTCATGGCCTTTTTTTTATATGTAATCCGGGTATTACTGAACTCATTTTGTAGATACATTGATTAATGAACAGAGAGTAAAAACTGTGAAACAAAATCCACTGAAACCTTAGTGACTAATGATTTCCCAAAGACGCTGATCAGCACATTGAAAAGGCTAAAAATGACATTCAGAACTGTTGATTTCAGTTTCACATATTCCAATAATAGAACTTCTTTGGATTAATTTTGAAATGACAATCCACTGTATTCAGGAGCAATGGTACAGCCTAAAAAATGTAAAGCATGGGTGGGAAAAGTATGCTGCCTCTAGTGATGGTCTGATAAAAAATATTCCTACTGGAACAGAACAGAAGCTCCAAAGGCACTGCAATACCAGGAATGTATTTATTTTCTTCCCATCCAAAGAAACAGAAAAAGCACAGCTGCACCATAGCACAATGTACTCCAGAAGTTCAGAGGTGTCCTCATGAGACATCACTTTTTCCTAGAGCTCTTTGGGGAGTTGTAACTACTCACCACTCATGACTCCCAGCTGACATAAAACATAGTGGAGTATTAAATGAAATACACAGCACCGACATTTCAAACCCTCTTCATGCCAGAAAATGAAACACCTGCACTGGACAATAAGAAGTCGATGATTAGAGCCAAGCAAATTTGTCAATTTTTAAGCATGATGCTTTACTCCAGATCCTACAAATGAAAGCCATGAATGAAAAGCTACAGCAGTGAAAACCCCTCCTAACCCTAAGTGTATGTAACAACTTAGTTATACTCCTTAGTCACCTGGATTTTTTTTATTAATATGTTGAGGTTTTTTTTAATGGGGTGAAAATATGAAAGAATTTGAAAACTTATACCACTTAAAGGTCCTCCTAATGATAAATGATACTTAAATACATCCAAAAGAGAGGGATTATGAAAATTCCCTCTTGACAGACCTTCTATATCTACTGTCAATCGTAATTGTTGAAGTATTGCGGTTCAACATTTAAATTTAAACCAGGAATCCTCAAACACTTATAACAACAAAGAATATTAAAAAAATGAAGTTGATTTTTATCCTTGTCAAAGAGTAACACCTAAAATGTAAAATTAGGCAAAGGAATGATAATGGCAACNGGACATGCTCCAGCCCCTCAATGTCCTTCTTGTAGTGAGGGCCCAAAACTGAACCCAGTATTCAAGGTGTGGCCTCACCAGTGCTGAGTATGGGGGGATGATCCCTGCCCTACTCCTGCTGGCCACACAGCTTCTGATAGAAGCCAGGATGCTCTTGGCCTTCTTGTAGCTTTGCATGGAGTTATTGTGACCCAAGTGCAGGACTCAGCACTTGGTCTTGTTGAGCCTCATACCATTGGCCTGGTATAATAACGAATTACTATAGCAAGAGCAAAGTTTTAATAACTGACATTCGCTGGAGACTAATTTCAGCACAACATGGCAGTCAATTAAGTTCTTTGTTTCTTCAGCTTACAACATCTGAATGTCTGTAGCATGAGGATAATATGAAATTCTTCAATATAAGAAAAAATTTTTTGATGCATTTCAGTTTTGCAATTATATATAAAAAGGAAACTCTTGCTTGCTCCCAACTGAAAAGCTGATATTATTACTAAGTAAAGTGGATTCTGCTTGTGATTTTGAACAATTTAAAAATAATTCTAATTTGTGTTATTTTTAAGGATTTATATTTGTAAAATCCAGTTGGAACCTTGTAGGGAATTAATTTTATACTTTGTTCCTTGGGATCATATTAGTGACTTCTTTCACTTTTAACAGGTCACACTATGTTAGAGTTTCTGATGTGGAAAGGCAAAGATCTTTCTAAATTTCTTACAATAGTGTTCCTAGTGTCTGATCACATTCCCTCTTTCAGATGGATAGTGCTAGTACTGTCACGTGTGAGTGGGACACACACATAAATACGCAGATTGTGATGGCAGGTCATTTTTTTTGTCCCTTGTTCTGGAAGTAACTCTCTTAATGTACCAAGGTATTTTCCTCTGTCAGTAAGTAATAATTTGTATTTATGTGTCTATATGAATTCATGTGCATATGTATGCATATAAGTGTATGTGCACATAAACATGCACAGCAATGCTTACATGCATATATATACAAGTACCTTTGCATGTTGTTGCTATGGCAGGATCCTGTTAGCATCTGAGAAATAAAAAAATAAATACCAGCAGAGGGCTCACAAGCTATTTTATTTTTAATGTCAACAGCTGTCTAAACCAATGAGCTCTGAGACCTCCACCTTTCCTGGGATTCAGGCTCCCATGTTTTTTAATGTTTCTATGCAGACATCACGGTGTCCAGATACCAAGGTGAGGGTGCATTATCCCTTCTTCTGACACCAGAATCTCATTTCAATATTACTATCATTTTTCTGCTCAGTAAAAGTGTTAACACTTAGCCCAGGGAGCTTACAGAGAAAAATTGCTTTTTGTGGAAAAGCAATTGTTGCCTCGAATTTAGATGTGTTTGAAGTGTAATATACTTAACTTACGTTTATAGTCTCTATATCAAATGTGAATGCATACAACCTCATGGATATGTACTTAGAGTATAGTCCTGTTTGAAGATGAACGTGGGTGTAGGTATATGGGTTGCCTGAATTAAACAACCTTTTTAAAAAGGAATTCAGATGACATACCTCTTTTATGAACTGCATATGTATTTCATTGCCCAGGTCATTCACCTCTGCCTTAGGAAATAATTCTGATCACAAAGCTTTTCCATGGCAGAGAGCTTGCTGTTTCTCTAAATGTCTCTCAGGGATGCCTGTGTAGAAGCAGGCTGGAAGCAAAAATGCAAACAATACAGTATATTGACCATATGCTAAAAAGTAGAAACAAGGAATACTGTATATAAGAGAATGATGCTGTTATAAAAAAAAGACTTTAGATAGTATGTTTGAGAGAGAAAAAAGAATCCAAAATCAAAGACTGACAGAACTGACTGTATGTTTGGACAGATAACAGTGACCATAAAACCCCTTCTGTAGGGTGTAACGTGGGAAAGTCTGAGAGATTCATCTTCACTCATTTAACTCTAGCCCTAAATTATCTCCAGTCCCTTTATTTTGTCCCCATAACCACCAGCATCCCTCCCTCAGTAGCTCCTTCTCAGTTTTATTCTTTCCTTGTGATCTCTACTGAAGCTGGCTTTGCTCTTAAACCTTCCTTTGATTTCTCTGCTTCTTTAATTCCATTCCTTCCCTCTTTGTTTTCATTCCCTTTGCTTGATGCCAGAGCCTGTATTTTCAATTCTTCCCACCCTTTTGCTCTCAGCTCCTCACGCTCCTCTCAGTGCTCTCCACCTGACTAATCCCCAGTACTGGCTCCTTACCAAAAACACTACTTCCACTTCTGTTCTCATGCTGTCAAACACATCTGGAATAAACTCACTTCCTCAGCTTAAACATAATTCTCTTATCTGAGCTTGTCTAAAGATTTTTACTTCTCCTCCTGAATTAATTCTTAAGCTGCAAATTGCCTATCATTGCTCTCTATCTTACAGAACAATAATCCCTAAAACCTAGAACCCTAAAAATCTTTTACCCTCAGCACTCTCACCTTCCAAAAGACTCCCCCCATTAATCTTTCCCACATTCTCTCTTAGCCATTACCTTATTCTGTGTCTATGCTCCATACAGCCACAGTTATCTTTAACTAAGGGCTCACAACCCATATAGCTCAGGACAGTTGTGCTGCCCAACCTGGTTGTTGCCTGTGTTGTGGAGCATTATCCAGAATGCAGGCTGCCACTGCACCCCCAGATCCCTGTGCAAACTCTGGTGGACTGAAGAGGAGCTCCATATAGAACATGCAGAGAAGCCACAGGTAATTTCTATGATGCTGCCTCCTTGTGCAAACCCTCTCCGGGATTTGTGCACACAGCATCCTTCAACGCCATCAGTGAATTCTTCTCTTAGTGACTGAATCCAGTGATTAGACCTTTAGAAACTCTGAGTAACAGGGAGACATGAGCATCAACCCAAAAATTGAATTTGACTTCCTTAGTACTTTCAATAGGTTTAATTAATGATTAAGAAAAAATTCTCTATACAAATATTCCCATTCAGTTATCTTTAAACATTCATTTTCCATCTGCTTTTCCTTTACAGCAGACATAACAAGAAGGCCCTTAAAACTTGCTTTTATTAAGAGTATGTAATTGAAACCACTTCAAAGCAAGAGTTAGGAAAATATAAACTGGATGATGACTATTGACTATAATTTCATTTGAGTTGAAAGACTTAATTGTTACACATGTTGAATAGACAGCACTGATTTTATTTTATAAACTGATTTTATTTTATTTATTTAATTTTAAATTTTAAACTCTGGGTTTATCTCAGCTTTCTTGGTTTTGATAGATGCTTTGGTTTACAAAGTAATAATTTTCACAAAAACCAAATATTTGAAGTTGTTTTTCTAAATGCCCATGATATTTATAAGCATAAGACTTTGGTACTGTATGTTGTTGCTACTTAACTCTCTTACACCTCTCAGTGAAAATAAAAATACTAATTGAGGAGAGATAATATTTGATTGGGAGGAAAAATGTTGAATGCATTTACAACTGGACAGCAATATGAAACAATAAATAGTGATTTCCTCTGCATTTCCTTCAATGGCGGATATAATTATTTCCTTTCCTCCTTTCATCTAAATTTTTAAGTTTATGATATCAAATTTTCCATGAAACTTCTGGATAGCTTCTATTCATATTTTGTACCAGTAAATTTTTAAATGTAATTCTCATTAAAATAGTGGTCTTTGTTTACATTACTGTGGTTGTATTTGTTTAAAAGTATCACTTATGAACAGAAAATATGAAACAATTGGATCCTAGGAAGAGAAAGATTTTTCCCTAAGTTTGGAGTTAGTTCAATTCCATGCTGAAATTAAATTATATTATATGTGAAAGAAATACTGATTATCCTTTGCTGCAAAGATCATCCAGCAATCAGCTTGCTATTCTTTTAATAATGTTCTAGCATGCATACACCTTTAGCAGACAAGTGTTACACCAAAAAAACACTTATGCAAGAAGGATCCATAAGCTAGGAAAGGAAAAAGGACAAAAAGTTGCGGAAAAAAAAGTGGAGTAAAAGTTGTGACACTTGGTCTACACTGGACAACACTGAACTAACAGTAAAATGTGTAACTGTAATTTGCTGGTCTGATCCCTTAGCTTATCTTCTTAATCCTTTGCTTTTGCTTCAGACACATTTTGTGGTCTCTGGAGCTCAGTGTATTAAAAATACCCTAGTCTTGATTCAGTCAGTTATTTAAGATAATACTGAATACAAGCACACAGTTATGAAGAAGTCAGTTCAAAGCTTTAAGCTCCTTTACTTATAGGGCATCTCAGCTGAGCTGGTTAGCCCACCGAATTTCCAGTATGACCTATGATATTGGCTGTTTGTTTTTAAGGTCCACCAAAAATACTAAGGCACATTTTCTCCACATTCATATGCCTTCCTATATCAACATCCATTGATCTGATAGAGTGAAATTCCAAGGGTAAACATAAGTATAGATAAGAACTGAAGCTGGAAAAGGAAATAAATTTGGATAGAGGAGAATAACATGCACAGAACCTGACAATGGTCAGTGACAGATTTACCAGAGGGCTTCCTTTATCTCTCCCTTGCATTACTGCTTCTTCTTGTGGTATATCTTCTGTGTCACTTGGCTGGGAGGCAGACATATCTCTGGGCATTCACTTGTCACTGTAAGTGTCTGCATCCTGCTCAATAGTTATCAAGTTATAAGCAGCACTGTTTTTTAAACCTAACTAAAGCACTTCCAGAGTCCACACTTTGGTAAAATACTTTGTATATATATCACCTACATTAGTATATCTAAACTTTACCATTAAGAAACAGATGTTTATTTGTTTATAGGTGCATTAGAAACCATTTTGTTAGTGAATAAATAAGATAAAATATGTCTGAAGCAGTAATATTAATGCAATCCTTTCACTGCAATAGGTATTTTCAGTGTCGTCTGTATACTTTTTAAGATGACAACACTAAATATTTTTGCACCTTGGAAGTCCTTAACACTACCATTTGAAACAAAAAGATTCCAAGTCTTTATTTTAAGATTGATTTTCAATTAAATCTTCACTTTTGAGTTTCAACACCTGACACTAACTGAATGTTTTTATCAGCATTATTGTCAGCACAAAAGCTTGGAATAATTTTGTTTAGAGGATGGCATATGAAGATGGATAACAAAAGATTCTGAGATGAAGACAATAATGAGCAGTGTTTTGCATCAGATATTTTTATTTTTAAGACTCCTCACTGTATTGTTAATTGAAAAGTATTAGTGATTTTCTATTTATCCTGCTTTTGAATCTGGAATGAGTAAGTGGGAAATGAAAAATTATTAATTCTTCATGTCACCTGAGCTCATAAAAACCAGTAAGTATCTTTGAATATAATTCTCCAAGGATATTGTTGGTTTACATGATTTAATTAAAATCTCATAGCTTGCAACAAAGCAATTGCATTTTTTTTAAAACATCTGTCAGCCTGTTCCAATCAATTTCACTTTTGAGGGTGAATTTGTGCCACTATTTGTGATTTGTGCAATTTGTGAAAATTACTTTTGTCATCCCTTCATGCCTGCAAACCTGACTGATCTGCACACATTCAAAGGTTTTAGTACTTCCTTTGAATGGTTTAGGTTATGGCAATGTTTCAAGATTGAGAGTGTAAATGCCCTGGTTTACAGGACTAGCCTGAGTTTCACATTTGTGTAGAATGTAACTCCAGTGGGTCTTATTTGGATATTTTAGGCATTATTGCAAAGGAAATATCAGTACTACTTGCTGCTTGCAGGCTTAACCTAAGCATATGAGAACAGATGCAATGCCCTACTGGGTTAGAGCAGCAATTTGCATAGCTCAGTCCCCTGTCTCCAGACAGGGCAGCAGGCAACTCTATTTGGGGAGAGCATGTCAGTCTGGCTACTCTCTGTGTGCACTCTTCCATTCCTGCCTCAACACCCACAGCTGGTGGGTTAAGGATCATAGAGGATACCTGGTGTTTGCTTAAGTGTCAGTCTCTCTCTGTTCTTACTATGGTTTGAACTCCTTCCCCAGCCTGCAGTGGAAGGAACTTCTACAAGTTCACCACTGTCTGCACAGGGAAGTACATTCCTTGTCAATTTGTTAGTTTAACTGAGTGCTGTACAATTCAACTACCATGGGCTTTAGTGAATAACAGTTTCACATTTGCCTTATTCACTACTCACTTATTGACTGATGACATTATGATGCTGATTGTATAAATCCCAAGGTGTGAAAATACAGTGCAGCACTCACACAACCCAGCTACGTCTCTTCCCCTAATCTAACAACTCAATATCTCTCATTCCTTTGCATAAGCTTAATTATTCAGGATGAATAGTTCAATACCAAACTTCAGTGGTTACAAAGATTGTCAAGTGTTGTATTTTGGTCCTTGTCCATCATGCAACAAATGTGTGCTTTCTAGAAGTGTGGTATTACTGTCTCTGGCTGCATGCCCATCTGTTTGTAAATTACTAAGCGAGTGGGTACTGGAGGGGTCACATAAGGCTTGATAAGTGGACATGTGGGAAAAGGTGTCACTCCTACAAGTATCCATACTACATGGAGGGGACAGGATCATGAGGCCAAGACGAAGAGCATCTGCTCTAGAGACTTTTCGTCACATTTGCTGCTTTCCATTGTATTTGAAAAATCATGGCGGTCTGTTGAAGTGCCTGTTGACTGGAAAAGGGGAAACATTACACCCATTTGCAAAAAAAGAAAAAAGAAAGACCCAGGCAACTACAGACCAGTCAGTCTCACCTCTATGCCAGGCAAAATCATAGAACAGATCCTCCTGAAGGCTCTGCTAAGACCCAGAGAAAATGAGGACGTAATTGCTGGCAACCAACATGGCTTCACCAAGCAAGTTTGAGACAACACTAAGCTGTGTGGTATGGTCAATGTGCTGGAGGGAAGAGATGCCATCCAGAGGGACATTGACAGGCTTGAGAGATGGGCCTCATGAAGTTTAACAAGGCAAAGTGCAAGGTCCTGGACCTAGGTCGGGGCAATCGCAGGCACAAACACAGGCTGGGCAATGAGCGGATTGAGAGCAGCCCTGTAGAGAAAGACTTGGGGGTGCTGGCTGACAAAAAGCTCAACATGAGTCAGCAATGTACCAGTTCACCCCAGAAAGCCAACCATATTCTGGGCTGCATCAGAAGAAGTGTGGCCAAGTGTAGGTTGAGGGAGGTGATTCTGCCCCTCTACTCCACTCTTGTGAGACCTCACCTGGAGTACTGCATCCAGCTCTGGAGCCCCCAGCACAAGAAGGACATGGAACTGTTAGAGAGGGTCCAGAGGAGGGCTACAAGGATGATTAAAGGGCTGGAACACCTCTCCTAGAAAGACAGGCTGAGAGAATTCAGCCTGGAGAAGAGAAGGCTCAGGGGAGACCTTGTTGCAACCTTCCACTATCTGAAGGGGGCCTACAAGAAGGCTGGACAGGGACATTTCACAAAGGCTTGTAGTGATTGGATGAGGGGTAAAAGGTTCAAATTGGAAGAGGGTAGATTTAGTTTGGAAATTAGGAGGAAATTCTTCACTCAGAGGGTGGTGAGATACAGGAACAGGTTGACCAGGGGAATTCTGGATGCCCTATCCCTAGGAGGTGTTCAAGGCCAGGTTGGATTGGGCTTTGAGCAACCTGGTCTAGTGGGAGGTGTCCCTTCCATGGTGGGGAGGTTGGAATTGGATGATCTTGGAAGGTCCCTTCCAGCCTAAACCATTCTATGATTCTTTGACTTGCATTCGGGAGTAAGTAGTTTCATGAACTCACTCTTTCCAGTGACAGTGTGATGTGAAAGCAATGCTGCGTGAGGCTGTATTGCATAGAGGTGGGCTATAGAGCCCAAACCTGATTGTATAGTTAGCATGGCCATGTGTCCTGTAAAGATTTGGTTTCATACTAAAATAAACTAAAACATAATAGAATATGAGCAGAACTTTATTTCTTTCCTCTTGTATTTATGCCACAAAAGAAGAGAAGTGCTTTAGAAGCTGGTAATTGTCTGGAAATAATCAAAAGAACAGAATAAAGTTAAAAATCCTTGAATATGCCTCACTTCACACTATTCAAAAATAATCTGAGATCAAAGTGCATAAGAATAAAATTGAATGACAAGCAATGCTTCTCTCTATTGTTTTTACCACCCATACTGCCTATCTTATTTTGGGTTCTGGCTCTGAACCCTCTTTGCTCAGCCAAGGAGGGGTAGAGGGGAAATAAGAACCTTTTCCTCTTTATTCAGTGGCTTGAGGGCAGCACACAATAGCAGTTTCTGGGCTCCCTTCAGTGAAGGGAGCTTGGGGACCACTCACTCCACTATCCATTGATGAACGAGATTCAGGGAAAAGCAGAGTCTGCAGCCTCACTTCACATAGCTGAGTGGGATGAGCAAAGAGCAGAGGGCCCTCAGTCCCATGGGAGAGACAAGTACAGACTGGGTAGAGCCTCTTCCCACACCCCAGGGACCATACAGGAAGGAAGGTCTGGGGCCTGCCCGAGGCACTGTCTCTCCAGCACTCCTCCTGAGGCAGTATCTCCTCACCGCTCCCTAGCCAGAACTTGCAGACAAATGGCACAATCTACCCTCCCTTTCATCTTTAGGACTCTAACAGCATTATGCAAATCCCAGCTATGTCCCTAGCAACCCAGTCCAAAGGCAATCTTTTATGTCTTTTTTTTTCTTGTGACGGATTTCATCCCCAAAGAGATGAGTCCAGTAGAGGACAGAAGTGAAGGCTGCTAGAGTGCAGTGTGTCTGGTTTTGAATGCAATGAGTCGACGGCTGCAGCCTAAGGCACTGGTGTGATTTTGTTTAAACAAACATAAGCCAATTAAAAATACAAAGAGATTCAAGGAAAAGATGCTCTTAGCTGAAAGCCTCATGGGAGAATAATTTAAAGAACAGATCAATAGCAGTGAGAGAGATTTGTTCCCATAAGACCAAAAGCCAGCATGTAACAAATCTCGAGAAAGGCATTTATAGGATTGTATTTTGTGACTGTGGCATAAAAGAACAGTGCTTTAGCATAATTATAGTTAAATATTTACACAGTCTTAGCTGTTTCAGGGAAAGCAAATATCCTTGCAAAGATGATTTTATCCTATTCAATATATCACTGAAAGCACTCGCTGTGCATATCTTTATTACAAATATAATAATTATATAAATGTGCCTTCAAGGAAAAGGGTAGTTGAGAATGTTATCTTAAACAAAAAAAATCACAAAACAAGAATAATATACACTATTACCTACAGGTTAAAATATTCTCCCTCTCATTTTCCAAGTCATGGTTTTTGATTTGTAACTTCTTTCTCACTCAATTACACATACAAAAATTCTTAAAAGGTAAAAGAAAAAAACCCCACATTTTTATAAATGGCCTGAAATTATAGAATCATAGAATGATTTTGGTTGGGAAAGACCTTTAAGATCAACAAGCCCAATCATTAACCCAGCATTATCAGTTCACCACTGAACCATGTCCCTCAGCATCACATCTATACATCTTTTAAATACCTCCAAGGATGGTGACTCCACCACTTCCCTGGCCAGCCTGTTTCAGTGCTTGACAACCCTTTCTGTGAAGAAATTTCTCCTAATGTCCAACCTAAACCTCTCCTGGTGCAACTTGAGGCCATTTCTTCTTGTCCTATTGCTTGCTACAAAAGAGAACAGACTGACCCCCATCTTGCTACAACCTCCTTTCAGGTGGCTGTGTAGCTGTAGAGAGTGAAAAAGTCTCACCCTCCTTTTCTCCAGGCTAAACAGTCCCAGTTCTCTCAGCTCACTCCTTCTAAAACCTGTGCTCTAGACCCTTCATCAGCTCTTCTCTGAACATGCTCCAACACCTCAGTGTTCTTGCAGTGAAGTATCCTTCTTGTAGTGTGTGTAGTGTTGCATTTTTTTAAATCTTCGTCTGTAATGCTCAATATTTGGTAGCTTTCAGGTATAGAAACAATAAAGAATATTTCAGCTACCTTGCTCTTTCGAGATCTGGTTCAGATGTCTTAATTAAGAGAGCATATCCCCTAATTTTCAGATCTTGTAGGTGAAGAAGGGGAGATCATAGGGACCAAAAATGTTTGTGCATTTATGTGTCTTCCAGAGGATGATTCAGAACAGCAGTAGCAGTTCAATTTAGGAATTATTTGCCTCCTGGAGAAATTTCTCTCCTCTATAAAATGTATAGGGACAATAGCGATATGGATATCCTATACTGGATCCTTACAGTTGACAATATGAATTTTCCTATAAATGTTGACCTTTGAGAAAACAGCAGCTGAAAAATATTTCAGTTGAAAGGACAATGGTTTTCTCCCAGATATGGGAAATATTGAGAGGTTGCTTCTGAGCTGTAACATTTATCCATATTACTCAGCAGAATAGAATAACTTTGAAGAAAGTAGTACAATTCTTTGTTAAGATTAAAATGAGTAGACTGTTGCAGTAAGATCATTTAAAAAATAGAGCATACACCAGATCCTTGGTGCACGTCTGTTTGGTTCCAATGCTTTGCTCTGTGTTCATTAAATAGATGGGAAACATCAGTTTACATCTGCTGAAGAAATGACCTATTGTTCTACACCACTCAGAAGGTAAAATGGGAGAAAGATTAGTAATGCAGTGCAGCTGTGACAGGAAAAGCCCAATAACTTCATTGTGTTGTTGTGTTTACCAGAACCATATGGGTTCCAGAAAGCATATTTCTACTGCGCGTGTGGCTAAAATCCTCATAGGTAATTTAAATATCTTAGTGACACTGTTTGAGTTCCAGCTCAGTTATCCCACTCTTGGAGACACAAAATTAACTTAGTAGTGATAAGTTAACTGATTTTCAGTGTTAATAGCTGCTAAGACCACATTCTAAGCAGGGTCTTGAGCGTATCTTGCTCCATCAGCAGTGTTGGACTTGAGGGTGCCACTTGATGTCAAGATAATATTACAGTGCTACTGCCAGGTGCTGGCAAATCCCACAGAGTATTTGGTGACTAGTAAGTTTTAATATGTCATGGATACGATACCTATATATAATATAATTCAAGTGTGGTCATATATATACATACAATACAGGCATAAATGTGTTTTTCAAATGCAAAGTGTATTGCAAAACATTGAGAAAACCTTTTTCAGTCCCTCTGAAGCATTCACTGGAAGGTCTAAACATAAGTTTCTAATGAAAGCTAAGAATGTGGCTTTACTTCAGATGTTTTCAGCTTGCCTTTCAGATTATTGATGTTTGTGGCCAGGATTTCTCTAATGGCTCGTGACACAGGTGCAAATGTCATTAGGAAAAGCTTCTAGTTGAGAATGAAAGCATGAAAAGTTCAATCTCCATGTTTAACCACCTAAAGAATAAAACAGAGCAGGAAATTAGAGAAAAGCAGTAATTCCGCATAAAATATATTATTCCAGGAAGAAAAGGAATAATAAAATTAAATTATTTATTAGCTTTGTAGTATGTGCACGATGTTACAAAAATAAGACAGCAAAATTTAGCAGAATGATAGAAATTTAACTAAGACATAAGATGTTACAGTAAGCATGTGCTCTTCCAAGAGCTTCCTGCTAAACTTGATGGAGACCAACTGAAGTCTTCATTGTCTTTTGATCAAGTAAGGCCACATGTTTATTCCACTGGGCTGCATTTGAATGACCACTTATAACAGGACAGAGCAAATGTCTTTTAGAAAAAGACATGCTTTCCATTTTCATAATTAATAAGTCAAACATGCACTCTAGTAGTATTTATATGAAGAAGACCCCCAAAATATAAAAATCTGGGTCAAAATATAGGATTTGCAGCACACCTTTTTTATTCATATAATCAATATAAATACTTACCCCCACAAAAAACCCCACCAAACAACAGTGAGACTAATAAAATTGTTCCAGAGTTATTAGTCCTTTGAAAGTCATCTGGTACTAAAATACTAATGTGTATATATTAATATATAGAGATAAATCTTTTTGGTAAGGAAAGGTAATGTTATGTACTATGCAGTATTATGTAATTATTTACAAAGAAAAAATGGTTTTGACAGAGATCTATTCTGTAAAGATGATTAGACATCTAAATATATGCTGTGGAAGGGGATTTATATCCATATTTGCATATTTTTGTTTATTCGACAATTATTTTAAAAATTACATTAAAATATAAACCAGTGTTTAACTGCCACATAAATGTCTGGAAGTTCTTTTTCTTAGATTTCCCATTGTCTTTAGTCTGTGCTTCAGTTAATAATTGTTAATAAAGGGATAAAGTAATTGTCTGAGTAATTGTGTAATGGGATCTTCAGAGAATGATTGGGCTTTTGTTGTTGTTTAGAGACAAGATTAGGCATCAGAAAGCTTCAGTTTCTTTCATAGGCTATGGAAGTTTATATCATGCAGCCAGCACATTTTGTGGGTAATGTCTTGATCTTGCTGAGTCTCATTTTTTCAAGCTTGGAAATAGTTGCAATGATTGTTTATATTCTTACATGGGATATTAATGAATATTTCTAGAGTGTTTAAAATACACTCGGAGGGGGGAGTGGTGTGTGTGTAACTGGGATTAATGGCAAAAATTACCTACATTTTAAATGATCATAAATGTCTGAGTGTAAGAAAAAAAAAGTTCAAATGACCTAAGAAAATAAATTTCACCTTTGGATATCTTTCATACACAATGCTCAAGAGGCAAAGGTGTATTTATTTTTCATTTGTAGTTCACTTTTCAGTTACCTTCAGAACTCACTGGAAATTACTATGGGGAATGTGTATGGGTGACTACCTCTTCCAAGTATTTCCTCCTGAAGTGCCAACCCAAATCAAGACAACGTGTTGTCCCCCCCGCTGCACATCTCCTATTGTGAGGGTTGAGGAGTCCATGCCCTCTACAGTCCTCTCCCCAGTGACATTTCTATTTCTCGATTTGGATATTAATATACTGTGAATGTGGTTCCATATGTTTTCCCACATTTCTCTTTCACTGCAGGTTAAAGGCATGCCCAGGTTTGGCCTTTTGGAGAAAGTTATGACTTCACTATCTATTCATGTGGACTCTTAAATTAAAAATTGATTGTGCTACTTCTGTTCTTTGTTTTCTTCCAAGGAATGACAACCTAAGAGAAGGCAACCTGAAGAGCAGACACCCGGGAAGTAAAACAACAAAGTATGCTGTGTACGCAATAGGCTTTACTCTCTCAGCATTATAGAGACGTAACTACTAAAATGAATTCTGGTATTGTTTTTTATATGGCTGAGTGAGTGGCAGACCCTGGGGAGAATGCATTAGAGTTCTTTTCTTATAACTTAACTTCTCCTTTTGTCGTTCTGCATAATTGCTGTCACCCAGGTAAAGCTGAATTGTTTCTTCCATGGCAAATTCTCCTCCACACAACCCTTTGACCTTCAGGCAGTGAGAGCAGCAGGGTTTCTCATCTCATGATTTAACTAAAGAAAATAACTACTTGAAGAGGAAGTGCTTTGAAATAAACAATGTCTCTGAATTAGAAAAATAAACAACTATTTTTTTACCACAAACTGGGACTCCTGGGAATATTTGCCTGAAATTAACAAGATACTCATTTGAAGAACTGAAGTGCTTAATCATGTGAAGGATTTAGGAAGAAATTTGAGTACAGCTGGGACAATTGCTTAATTATGAGAATTGTGGTAAATGTAAAAGCAGCTCATGTTTTTTCAACAAACATTAGAATGACTCATGAGCTCATATTCGTTCTTCAATTCTTTAACAATAAAAAGTCCAGGATATTTTTAAAAGACCGAAAGCATAAGGTAATTGTCCTTAACAATCCAAGTATGGAAAAGAATGTGTCCATTTGGTCATTAGATATTTTATAAAACAGTGTTTTTGCTGATTATTCCTCTGATAACTTTTTCTTCAGCCAAGAGGTTGAGTACACTTTCTTGGCAAAAATTCCTGTAAATCACCCTCTCCAATCTTTTTTCAGCTTCTATGGGAAAAAAACCATCTGATTTTCACTGAGAAGGTATGTTCTCCTTAAAATATTCACAAAAAAGACCAATGCATAATATTTCATTGTGGTGTCAATCTGTTCATTTGATGTGACTACTTGCTATATTAATTTGGTGATTTAATCATTCTATCTATTGGTATATTGATTCAATTTTAATTGAGACCTTAATTTAATTATTGCATTATTCTAATTTTAATTAGCAAAGTAAAACTGTAGTGCATTAGCTAAGTAATTGTCGCATATTGCTTGTCTTTGCTGAAGTGTGTGCCTGACATCCAATTTTCTTTCTTTTACAAAATCCATAAGGGCACAAAGAATGTTTTTATTTCAAAATATTGTGTGGGTAAAAAAATTATGAAAGGACTTGTAATCATGAAAACTTGAAAAGCTCTTTGGATCTAGTTGCACAATCACTCTATAGAATGTCCTTTTTCAGGAGACACATGGAAAATATGTTTCAAGCAGTTGCATATGTAACTACAGAGAAAGAAATAATATATAGCTTGTTCTTTGGAAAGTTGAAAAAGTACTGAACTATTTTAGCAGCACACATAAAACCCATGTTTTGCCAGAGCATCGTCTTTTATGGTCATAGATTTCTTAGTTTTCCGATGTCTTTCACTATAGCTGTAGGTTAGGAATGTGCCTTTAAGTCATATAACCTTAAGGACAATAATAAGCCTGACTCATGTTAAACTACCTGAGTAAAAACTTCTAGTATTTTAGTTTGTGTGTTATCACACATCATGATTGTTCAGGAAGAACTCAAATAATTTGTGTAGCTAGCTAGAAAGCAAGGAATTGACCATATTGCCTTTTGTTTCACCACCCCAAACATTTTGTACTAAATTTTAAGTTTACCAGTGGTGATATAGGTGATGAAAACAGAAACAACTTTCACAGAAAAGGTGAGAAATATAGTATGTACCAGCATTTCTACTTTTATTGAGATACATGCATTAAAAGTCAAATTATGGACATTGTATCTGACCAGAAAACAGGGTGACTTTACACTTCTGAGCACTCTTTCATTCTCTTCCTACCTCAGACCATTCCTCCATGTTTGTGACTGCTGCTTGATCAGTCCTATGTGTATAAGATGTAGGATGTAGACAAGGGTCTGCCATGCTGAGTAGAAGTCACCTCAGGGGGCCAGGACTGACAGTCCGGTGCAGAGAACTGTTGAATAAAGTACTTTCACATATGGTATGCATTTTTGTTGCAGTGTAGGAAAAACTGTGAGGGAAATTAATAAATATGCCCTGAAGTCCATGGGAGTAAGCAAGCTGTAATGTAACTTGGTATTCTTTTGCAAGCTTGGGCAGTATTGTGCTTCTATAGCTGCAATTCAGTATTTTAAACTCACTTTCCTGAGGTGTAACTTTTTTCCCCCTGCAGTCTACATAAAATAATAACATCCATTTCCAAACAGTCTAAGCAAATGAGAACTCAGTTGTGACTGTCAGGAAGACCAAAAAACTTTGTGGTGTAAACAGGAACACAAAGAGCATTGTACATTATTTTAGAAGGTACAGGAGAGTGTACCTGTAGGAGGCTTTTAATATAATTTATTTTTGAATAGCATAATTGTTGACACTTCTTTTAGGTCATAGATCAGAAACAGCATTTGTAAAATTTGACATTTTATTGTGAGAGTTATGAAACAATCAGAAAAAAGGTTTTTTTCCTTTTCCTTTTTATTTCCTTTTTTTTTTTTTCTTTTTTTTCTTTCCCTTTCCCTATTTTCAAGAATACTGAATAAATGGCCCTCATGAAACTCACACGCACAACCTGACCTCTGTATTGAGTAGACTAGACCAAAGACAGTCTGCCTTGAGGGTAGTGCATTTGTTAAAGTCCTGAATATGTCCTTTGAAGGCTGAGTTATTGCAAATGATGTCATTGTGGAAAAGGGACAATTAACTTGGATGATCAGTGGATGGTGACTATTGCCATTGCTGTAGACTTTGGATTTACAAACAGCAAGGGTCAAACTCTTCACACCATTCACTGCAGAAATGAACCGTATAGAGGACTCAGTGGTCTAAAACACAGCAAAGCCTACATTTTTCTATCTGTCAAAAGATTTCATAAGTAATTCATTGTTACAGCTCCCTGGAGTGAGAGTCTGCTTGTCCATCTGATTTTCCTGACTGAGCGCTTTAAACATTCTCTGAGGAAAAAACTGTTGTAGTCTTGTTTCCAAAGCATAATAGTAAAGACAGGAAGTGTGAAACCATTTGGAATCCTTCTTCCCTGCTGTCATATTTTATCACTACTCAGGTGTTATGCTCATGAGCAGCTCTTGATTGCAAGCCTCAGAGCTAATATTGTTTCTAGATGCTGTCTGGTGCCCCTCTGAAAGATCTCTGGCTTTCAGAAATCAGATATACAAGACTTTGCTTATCAGACAATTCAAATAAAGTGAACAAAAAAGCTCTAGAAAATGTAAGTTTCATGTCAGATGACACTGCAGACTGGGACCAGGATTATTCTGGGGAAGGTTTTATGAAATTGATGGCATTTCTTGGCCACCTTTACAGTTATATAGCTGAAATGAGAATCTAATTTTTAAGGTGTGGCACTCTGCTGAGACCAGAGGCATCTGCTGATTCCTGCTCTATAGATCTGGTTGGTGCAAATAGAGTGTTGATTCTAATAATGGATGTAGTCCTGTTCTTATTAAAGAATAACATGAGTAATGTACCTGTTAATTATAATATGAAAAGTCCATAATTATTTGTCTTTTGTCTGCACCACAATCATGGTGATCTTCAGTAACTGGTAGAAAAGATAACATTTAGGATATTTAGCTAGAGTCTTTGGACACCGCCATGTTGTTCTTTATTTTAAGAATGGCCATGAAATATGGATTGGAGAAAGTGTGAAAATAAGTTTTCATGTGTAAAGATATTTGTTCATCCTTCTCTACAGGAATATTTTAAAGTTTGTTATGCTCATCAGATGAGGAAGTTTAATTTTAGGAAGTATAAAGAGAAGTCAGCTTGCTCAGCTGGTAGATTTTTGCAAGTTCTCCCTACTCTGCTTGAAATGACCTTCATATATGTTTTCTGTTGGTGCAGGTTATATTGGTTATTGCCTTGAAACACAGCCTGTGGGAAATCAGCTAGCCCAGTGTAAAGTGCAGTCAAACTGATTATTGTAAAAAATATTACATGTAAGATACCCAGTGCTGTGATTCATAGGAGCTTACAAGCACTTTCCTCTCTGTTGTTATTACAGAATTTCTTCCTGACTGATTTGCATTTTGATGAATCACCACTGCTGTGTATTAAGTGATGCACCAACACATATTGTTAAAGTGCATCTTTCAGGAGCACTGGTCCACCATGTAATGTGTGTTAGCTGAATAAGGCCAGCATCAACTTATTCTGTGTCAAGTTTTCTGGTTGGTTAAACTTCCCATTTCTACCTCTGGCTTTTGAGCAGCTATCATGAAAAAGAGAATAAAAAGATAATTTAAAAGGCCTTTCCTATTATGTTGGGGTTTTTTTAATGTTTGTTTGGTTTTTTTGTTTGTTTAACCTTTGTTTCTATCAGTCCAAGAAACTGTGTGATCCTGCAGGTAGATGCAACTCCCACTCCTACAGTTACTCCATATAATCCCCAAATTCCCAAATTTAAGAATACTTTCTTTGTCTGAAAATGGGGGAAATGAGCAGAAAGGTAATGGGGAGAAGAGAGATGAAATGCACTGGGAAATCTCCAGCTGAGACAAACATCCCTGTCTGTAGATAAAGGTGACATTCCTCTTGTCAATAATTCACCAGCTTAATCCTTAGCTTGCTTTAATCAATTCTGGAGGGTTTCCACCAGGGCACAGCAAACATGTTGATTCAAAGCTGTTAATGAAATTACTTGTTAATTCAACATTAATTAAATTGTAATGTGAACAATAATTTCTCTTCTGCAAATATCATTTCATTTTGTGTTGTAAATGAAAAAGAGGAACAAGTGAGGATAAAGACTGACGCTCCAATGAATCTTAAGAAAGGGAATGGTTTTTTGGCAGTTCTATCTGTCAGGAGGGTAACAAACTGTAACATTATGCTTTGCAACCTTGTTAAGCAGAAAGTTGTGAAGGAAACAGCATGGCTCTTTTTACAAGTACTGTACTTCACAATCAAAAGAAGGATGCTAAACACAGGTAACATGATCTCAAAACAATTGTGAATCAATTGTTATCAATTTTCCATTTTTCATATTTTGCCAGTAGTAGGAAATGTGTATATTCCAATATTGTCAGGCTCAATCTGTGAAAAAAGACAAACAACTGTTTTCACAATGATGTTGTTAGCAAGGTATAAACATAGGAAAGAAAGGTGGGAAGTGGGTTTTTTTGATTATCAGAAAATTTCTGATATTTCAAAGAAAATAGTGTCCTTCTCCAGTGCACAATGAAAATAAGTTATTTTAACATTTCTCCAGTGAAGCTAGATTTCAGAGTACAATTTCTCCTTTAACATATTGCTATTTGGGAAAGTCAGTTTCCTGCAATGGAAGAAATTGATGTTAATGTCCATTTCTGAAACCTGGTCTCACTTATATTCACAAGAGGTGTCTTAACTGACTGCTTAGGTTTAACTTTTATTAGCTTACTATTTGGAGGTTATATTTCATTTTGTCCATACATTCCATTACAGACCTAAATTTTTTCCTAGATAATTTTTACTTGAAAAACAGAATTCCATGTAATGCATTGGAGTTAGTGAACTGGCATTTACCAATGCAGCACTTGTTTGTCAAATCCCTGTATAGGTTAGAAATTTAGAATCTTCTATGATGCTCAGTCCATAGAAAGATTTTTTATTGATGACTTTGGGACATTAGTGAAAAATCAAGATGAGATAAAAGTCTTTTATCTGGTAGTTGAAAATTTAGCTACTGTCACAGTAAATTACTTAATGAGTGTTTTGCTAGATTTGCTAAAGGGAAATGTCCATATCTTCCTTTTAGTATTTGGATCTCTCTCCCTCCCTCTCTCTCTCCTCTTATGAACTCTACAATGTATTTATTTCACCTGTGAATGTCCTATGTGAAGTTTACGTGGTAGCATTAACACCTCATTAACAGTAGCAGTGAGGGAAGGTATCTTCATCGGGTCTGTTCTTTCATATTTTAGATTTGGCAGATTTTCTTTATTATAAAGGAGGTTGAAATTTTTTTAATGATATTTGAACTTTGAAATGTTCAACAGAGCTTGTCTTCTAGCTTCCCTATGAGCTACAATACTGGTATATGCCTTGAAGAAATAATATTTAACAGCTTCTCTTTATAGATATCAAAGTACTTTACCATAAAATTGTTTTCCATTATTTCTTTTTCTAAAACTGGAAATTTGAAGAGGAAAAGGAATTTTAAAAAAAAGTGAATGGCACTACAATTCAGTAGAAATATGAGGTTTAAAATGTAGATTGCAGAATTCTTTGGTCTAAGAACAAACCTTGGATCATGCATGCTACTTTTTATCTAAAAATAAGAGAGGTGAACTTTATTTCAAGACAGACCATCAGCGCTGGTTAAAGGGCATGGGAAGAAAAGAAAAAACACTGAAGAATAGCAATACCATGACTGACTACAGAAAAGGAAGGGAAAGAACTTTTCTTCCAGATGCAAACTGCTTGCTGGCTGTGACTTTCAATAACACTTACCCATGACACTGTCAGCTTTTAACTTTCACTTTTTATTTTAAAAAGAACAGATAAGTAACAGATTTTACTTAGTTCTTGATTTGGCTTTTTCAATAAAGAGTGAGAGTTAAACTCCACTGCTGCTGCTGGAAGTGCTATTGAAAACCATCAGCTTCAATAATAAAACAAATCAGGAGGGAGCAGACGAGCATGATAAAAGGCCTGGAAACCTTATTTTTTATTAACCTTTTGTTGACATTAATACTCTGCAGTAGAAGAGTCACACAGTGTACGTATAGAAGCACATTTAAGAATGAAGCACGTTTGCTTACACAGGAAAAGGTTAGAACTTTTTAAGAACTAGAGGTCTCTCACAGGATTTGTCTTCAAATAAAAGCTACAGTCAAGCCTATACAATTTTCCTTGACAAAACTATGGACCAGATCCAATAAGAGATGCAGGCAACCATTAGATTCTTAAGACCAAACTTGCCTTTCTGAAAGCCTCTGCTTAGCTGACTCCTAATGCTGAGATTGTCCAAGCTCCCCAGATTCTATGTGTTTTGACCTTTACATTGTCCCAGATTCAACAGCGAGGATTTTAACACAAGTGCATCAATATCTCTGTTTTGACAGTGGAGGCACAAAACTGGACCCCTTCTGTCTATTTAAAGCCCTCATTGAGCAAAGGAGGAATGCATGTCCCATCTCTGTTTTCAGATACAGTCATGACTTTTATGCAATGACTGCTTTAAGCAAAATGCAGGAATAGCTACCAAAGCTCAAGGCTAAAAATGTCAGGAAGTTCTGTAAATAGCAGGCTATAAACTCAAATGTTAATTGTTGCCTACTTATAAAACAATAACTTCTGTACACTCTGCACAGGATCAACAGTGGTGGCAAGTACTTAAAGTATAGTATACTATAGTATTTAACTCTCTTTTCATAGAATCATAGAATGGTTTGGGTTGGAAGAGACCTCAAAGATCATCCAGTTCCAATCCCTCTGCCATGGCAGAGACACCTCCCACTAGACCAAGTTGCTCAAAGCCCAATCCAACCTGGCCTGGAACTCCTCCTAGGGATAGGGCATCCAGAATCCCCCGGTCAACCTGTTTCTGTATCTCACCACCCTGAGTGAAGAATTTCCTCCTAATATCCAAACTAAATCTACCCTCTTACAGTTTAAACCCACTGCCCCTCACCCTATCACTACAAGCCTTTGTGAAATGTCTCTCCCCAGCCTTCTTGTGGGTCCCCTTCAGATAGTGGAAGGTTGCCATGAGCTCTCTCCAGAGCCTTCTCTTCTCCAGGCTGAATAAACCCAATTCTCTCAGCCTGTCTTCGTGGGCAAGGTGTTGCAGTCCTCTAATCATCCTTGTAGCCCTCCTCTGGACCCTCTCTAACAGTTCCATGTCCTTCTTGTGCTGGGGGCTCCAGAGCTGGATGCAGTACTCCAGGTGGGGTCTCAGAAGAGTGGAGTAGAGGGGCAGAATCACCTCCCTCGACCTACACTTGGCCACGTTGCTTCTGATGCAGCCCAGGA
>VYZX01007665.1:37678-67282 GCA_013401335.1 Brachypteracias leptosomus | reverse complement strand
CACAGATCTTTCATAGTGGATAATTACACCATCAAAGCATATAAATCTTTGCATGAGCATTAGAAATGTGAAAGATTCCCTACTGGAGCTAGCACAATTTTTAGTATATATTTTAAGAATATATTTTTTTTAGAAAAATCATATAAACATTTTTTCCCCAGTGAATTCATGTTGTGATAAGTTTNTCTAATGTAGGAAATGAAATCAATTGAAAATGTACTTGATCTCTAGAAACAGAAAAATTTATATACTGTAGCTTTTTTTTTCTTCATGGGAAAAGAAACATGACCCTAACTATAGTAATTTATAGATGCAGGATGGTAAAGGCAATATTGTACTTACCACTGTTTTGGCAAATGTTCTTAAAATTAGACATCACTCTTCTTTCTGAGTAAATGGTGGCTGCCTAAGTGCAAAGTGTGATTGCTATATTGGAGACTGAACAACAGAGAACAGAAAGGGCAGCAAAATTAATGACATTTAGAGCTTGCTTATACTACCAAACTACTCTAACTCACATTCCATAATAATAGAAAAAGGTGTTGAAAGACCAAATCTAGTTCTTTCTGCCTGGAGTGTCCTGAGGTTGGTACAGCACTTCAGTTGAGAACAAAACCCAAATGTTACTGAACAAAATCAGAGGGCGTGACAAAGGCCATTTAGAATATATTTTACCAGGTTCCACTTTTTTCCCCTTTTTCTTATAAATTTTCGATTCCCATTTACGATAAGTATATTAGAGAGATGGTTTCTCTTTTACAGTCCATGACACATAAAAAGTGTTTCAGTTTTATAGCTGCATGTCTCTGAGAAGCCTTGGAGCTGAGCATTTATATTGCTTAACAGCAGGGTTGGATAACGTGAGGCAACATGCTACCACTAGGATCACACTGACTTTTCCTTAAGGAAATATAATGAAAGTCTTGGCTCATGTACTTATAGTTGCTGCACTATAATGTGATTATTTCTTAATGAGATGACTAATCTTATAGTTTAAATCTGAATTGAATTGTTTAAAATTATTTACAACTTTGTTTTCTGTTTGCATATAATATTTGTATATTATATATGATAGTACCTCTATGTATGCAAATACTTTAAAAACAAACAAAAAAATATTCCATTCTTTAACAGGCTTACACTTAAGAGGTATTTTATGACACACACTTTGAAAAATCACCATTTATCTTGTTTCCTATTTCTGTTCCATTAAGAGCAAATGTAAGGAAGTCTTGAGTCCTGATTAAATATTTATGTGTGTCTGGACAGTAGGTCATGTTCTCTAATAGTTTTTATAACTTGGTTATTAAATTGCAATTCAACAATCAAACATTTTTGCACTACACTCATTCATATTCATAGCAGCAAATAATAAATTCTTCATAAATGAGACCTGTTGTATAGGCTTATGACACTGTCAAGAGGATTGGGCGATGCTCAGAGGAGATAGTCTTGGCCTTTGGCATATTTATGTTTCAAGTCCTAACTGAAACACAAAGTGAAGCAAACATTTTAGTCTCTGCACAGATCTTTCATAGTGGATAATTACACCATCAAAGCATATAAATCTTTGCATGAGCATTAGAAATGTGAAAGATTCCCTACTGGAGCTAGCACAATTTTTAGTATATATTTTAAGAATATATTTTTTTTAGAAAAATCATATAAACATTTTTTCCCCAGTGAATTCATGTTGTGATAAGTTTGAAATAATTGGTCTGTTCTTTTCTGTAGAGATAATCACATGGCATTAGTTCCTAGTTAAAAGCATTTATCTTTAAATCTGTAAAATATTCAGAAACAATACACTTTATGCACACATTAGATCTCAAAGCTGCAATATCAGTGACTGAGAGTTTTCCTTCCAAGGACTTAATGCTCTTAATTCTCTTAATTCTCTTCTGAGTGAATGCAAGTTGCAGAAAGTGTGCACTCCAGAATGTTTTCCTCTGCATCTTGCAAGGATGAGTCCCCTGAAGAAGCATTTAAATAATACTGAACTGAAGACAACACTGGTAAAAAATCTTGCACATTCCTGGCCTTCACTCTTTCATTGCCACGGCAGACAGCTTAGCAGAGCACTGTTTTAAAGTGAGTCATCAATCAGTGTGACTGTTTCTGTCTGACTCTCCATGTATTAGTGAGCTATGGAAGTGTGTGGTGTAATGACAGATGTACATTTCTGTATATATATATATATTTAATGAGGACCAGTTCATGTATTTGGTAAGTAAGGCCTTTTGGAACCTATTGAATCAAGACTTCTCAGAAGACCTATTGCTGAACTTTAGAGACATGCATATATATGCAGAAATAGGATCATCTCCCTTTAGAAATACATGATCCATGAGGCTATTGCATAGGTATATTGAGAGTCATATTTAACTAAAGGAAAAATAAGTTTTGAGTATTCCTTGCCTATAACCCAGAGCCCAGACTGGGACATTCTGTCCTTACTCATGTATCAGCACAAGTAACATACCAGTTTTAACCATTCAGCCAGACAACAGGGTCTCATGTCTGTGACTGAAAGCAGACTAAGAGAGAAAAAACAGTTTGACCTTTATAATCATATAGAGTTTGTTCAGGCAGGTAAACTAAAAAGATATGGAAGTGTTCACGTAACCAGAAACATGACACCACAGAAAGGCTGGGTTTTTTTAGGATAATAAGTAATTTTAAAATTTTAGGCAGTATAATTACACATGTTATAATTTTTTATTTGTATTCAGACGTTAAATGTTGTGTAAAATAGATCTCTGTATTTTTAAAGTTGTTATGGATCTTCTCTAGCATGTTTATCACTGGAATAAAAAGTTAAACATTTATTTCAGTGAAATGTATCTGGAAAGAAATAAAACGATTCCTTCCCAGAATAGAGGTATCATTTCTTCAATCTCTGTAGTGATTAGTATTATTTAAATAGCTGGTCAAGCACAGCAACAGACTGGATTAAAATGCACAACACATAACCAGAAAGATACACTACATATTTCATAATAGTAAGTTCAGGCATACCTACAGTGAGCTCCTAATAGCCCTACACAGCAATTCTTGGAACAGGCTTTGACAATAGGCAGGGTTAAGAGAGTCAAATGCTCCATCGAGCTGTCTAGATGTATATGTTACTGTATCTTTAGTCTTTCAATTAATGGCTTTTTCAGAGAGTCCTGCCAAGAAATCTTCCATGGGTTTGTTAATTATGAGAAATAGCCTAAAAAATTTTCCTCTCCTCTAATACCTGAATGTGTTTTTAAACTGTTATTCAGTGCCTATGAGACAATGTTTAAATTATACCTTAGGGAATGAAAGTGTATTTTCATATTTTTGCTTCTTAAATGGTAAAAAAACAGTAGTATTCCCAGAAACTTCGGGTAAGCAAATGAGTTATTTTTCTGTTTTTCTCTTTCTTTTTTCCCTACTTGGTTATTTCCTCATGGTTTCATTTAGAATGCTATGATAATCCTGGAAGCTACCTCAGAAGGTCTTTAGTTCAAACTCATGCCTAAAACACAGTCAACTATGAGATCAAACTAAGTGGCTGAGGACTTTACTCATCTGGGTCTTGAAAACTCCCGTGGATGGATATGATACCAACTCTTTGGGAAACCTTCTCACCCGCTGGACTGTGGGGAAAAAATCTTTTACTGATATCCAGCTAGAAAATCCTGTTTCAGCCTATTGTCATCTTCCTGCCAGACCCCACTGTGAAGGTCCTGGATAGATTTTCTTAATAAACTCCTCAAAGGTATTGAAAGGCTGCTATTAGGTCTCCTTTAAGCTTTGTTGAGAAAAAACAGTGCAGGAAAATGTGATCTCCACAGTCTATTGATTTGTTGCCCAGTCCACAATTAAAATAACAGCTAGATAAAATTCATGGAAAGAAACAAAGCCTTAACTATGTTATTAATGATTTATTTCATTGCACTTATGATGGGAGACAATATTCTGAACACATCTCACATACTTACATTGGCTAAGAACATTTAAGAGGGACTGTAGCAATCATTCAGGAGCATTGAAGACTGTAAGAATAAATGATGAAAAAGAACTGTTTAGGGTAGTCCTATGGGACATAACTGAGCATGATGTGATACACTATGCAAAGAAAAAAATTAGGCTGACAATTAGCTCAGTTTCTTGAATAATTTAGATCTAGTCTAGATACATCAGTCAAGAACATCCTGTAGGCCTGCAGTAAAATGAACATGACTGAACAAAGGGGTTTTACATCTCTCTCTCCTTATTTTATCACCATCCTGAGAGGTATGGTAATATTCAGATACAGTGAAGTTATCAAAACATGTATGTTAAAAAATATAGTTACCAACAGAAAAATTAGCCAAATATCCTACATATCTTTTCTGTCATGGAGGCTTTCTCAAGTATTGAAAATTAATCTTGAGACTTCTGAAGTCTTGTATAGACTAGTTGCTTATACAAACACTCTTGATAGCAATGTTTTCTTAATTGCCTCTGGCAGCAAAGTCTTATCACTTAGGAAAGTTAACATAAGTGTTTCATCAAATGTATTCTCTCAGTAAGCAGAGAAAAGATATCTTAAAAGCTGAGAGGTAAAATAAATATTCTTTTTAGAGAAAAAGCTATTTTTTGTTTTAAGATACTTCAAATGAAAAAAAAATTGGAGTTGAAGTGCAACGATATGTTATTGCCTTCAAACTTGTTGTTTGCAGGATGTTAGTTGTTTTGGGTTTTTTTCCGATTCCTGGGTTCATTGCCAAATGCAGGTGAACATGTGTATTTTATTTACTGTTGTATATTTGTGTTCACTAGGGCCTGACTGAATCTTATTAAGTTCATGATAAAAATTCTGTTGGCCTGAATAGCTTAAAGGTATCAGACAGTTCCAGCATGCCCAATGTAACAAGAACCTTAGAATCATAGAATGGTTTGGGTTGGAAGAGACCTCAAAGATCATCCAGTTCCAATCCCTCTACCATGGCAGAGACACCTTCTACTAGACCAGGTTGCTCAAAGCCCAATCCAACCTGACCTTGAACCCCTCCTGGGGATGGGGCATCCAGAATCCCCCTGGTCAACCTGTTCCAGTGTCTCACCACCCTCTGAGTGAAGAATTTCCTCTTAATTTCCAAACTAAATCTACTCTCTTCCAGTTTGAACCCGTTACCCCTCACCCTATCACTACAAGCCTTTGTGAAATGTCCCTCCCCAGCCTTCTTGTAGGTCCCCTTTAGATACTGGAAGGCTGCAATAAAATCTCCCCAGAGCTTTTCCAATCTGAACAAGCCCAATTCTCTCAGCATGTCTTTGTGGGCAAGGTGTTGCAGTCCTCTAAACATGCTTGTAGCCCTCCTCTGGACCCTCTTCAACAGGTCCATGCTCTTCTTGTACTGTGGGCTCCAGAGCTGAATGCAATACTCCAGGTGGAGCCTCACTAGAGCAAAGCAGAGGGGCAGAATGACCTCACTTGACCTGCACTTGGCCACACTTCTTTTGATGCAGCCCAGAATACAGTTGNATGCAGCCCAGAATCCAGTGGACTTTCTGGGCTGCACTTGCACATTGTTGGCTCATATTGAGCTTTTCATCAGCCAGCACCCCCAAGTATTTTTCCTCTGGGCTGCTCTCAATACACTGTTTGACGGCATCTACATGAAGACAAGAGTTCTGTCCACAGAGATCTTTTAATATACAAAAAGCATAAAGTGAACCAGGAGACAGAAACTGGAACAAAAAAAAATGCCCAACCTGAAGACAAGGTTCATACTTTAGTAGATGTAGCTTTCAAAATATTTACTTGTATTTACTTGCATTTTCAAGTAAAGTTTTGATGTTTTAAATACATATGCTTCAAGTGGACCAGAAATTGTGTTTGATATAGGCTTTGTGGAGTGAAAGTTATGGTCTGTGCTATGCAGAAAGTCGGATTAAATTATTATCATTGTCATGCCTGGCCTTAAATTCTGTGTTTATGATGATATCTTTCTAGAGAATTTCTAAGTCATGACTTAAACCTGCAATTAATACCACTTAAGGAAAATTTTTACACTGGGTTTGATTTTCTTAAGACTCACTAGAGATAAGAGGTTAAACAATGACAGCAGTACTATTCTTAAGAATAAGTCTCAGCCATAAACTCAGGTTCTTGGACAACCTCCAAATACCACTCATATTAGATAAGATGACCCTGACCATTGCTTAGATTGTTTCAACTTTCTAAAGTTCCACTCAGTTTATACTAACTAGAGGTTTAGTCCTGTTATATATAATTTAGGATGACGACTTAAATATCAATGGAAAACATTTCTCACTGGTGTCATTTTTTTCCATCCTGAGTATCTGTAATTCCCTTTAAAATAAAAAGAAAATAAATAAAAAAGGCAGTTTTACATGGCAAAGGCTGAGATATTCCGTTATATCAGCATAGGTGTTGTTTGTCAGGGAAACAGTTCCTATTTAGAAATAGTGATTTGTTTTTCTTCTTCGATTTTCTCTCTGCTGCAATATTATGGTCCACTACCCAGTGTTTCAGTAAACTAATTCGAGTTTGCTCTTTCTCTATTTTCACTGAAGAGCTGAAGAATATTTATTTTAAATAAAATTGTCTTCACTCTTGGTTTCTCATTAGGAGAGAACAAAGATAAGCTTAGGAAAGCTTGTTCAGCCTTGAGAAAAAGAAGGCTTAGGGGAGACCTTTTCACCATGTACCAGTACATAAAGGGTGGGTATCAAGATGAAGGAGACTCCCTTTTTACAAGGAGTCACATGGAAAAAACAAGGGGGAGTGGTTGCAAGTTGCTCTTGGAGGGATTCCAATTGGAGTCCAGAAGAAAATTCTTTACAATGAGAACAATTAAATATTGGAATAGTCTCCCAAGGGTAGTTGATTCCCTTGCACTAGACAGTTTTAAGACTCAGCTTGACAGCGTGCTGAGCCATCTCACTTAAACTGTATTTTTCTATCTTGAAAGGTTGGACTAGATGACCCTTGAGGTCCCTTCCAACCTGGCATTCTATGATAGCTAATCAATCAAAGAAACACTTTTCATCCTAATGACGAGCATAGTCCAAACCTCATCATGAGAGAGGCAGAGACTGGAATAGGATATACATGCAATCTGCTGCAAGCCATTTGCACCCCAGTCCCAACAAGCACGCTGTACCCATTTGAACAAAAGTGAGTCTTTCCATATTAGCTACATATAGCATTACTTGGAAAGATCCATTGATTGTCTTAGTGGTAAGGTTATCCTGATCAATCACCACGACAGATGGATGTGTCATGAACATGCCATTGCTTTAGGATGAAATCATTTATATCCATTGGTCCTCTCAGGTGAGTTACAACTATCTGATAATTTTTAAACACTGATGCTATTATTAAAAGACTTCATAAGTATGTTAGAAATAGGAGACTTGATTCTATGATTAAGAGATTGAAGGAGAGAATGACAGTCCCACCAGTCCCATCCAGCAGTTCCACAGACCAGTGGTGCATGGTTTTAATTAAAGAGAAATTGACTTTTATTGTGATATTCAGAGCGCTATTATTATTTTTACTAGTACAAAAACATATTTGTACTATTAGCAGGTTAAGATAAATTCAAATTGGTTTGAATTTTTTCTCTTGATTCACGAATGTTCTGATTAGTCTTGTTTCAAGTCCTACACAGTGTCTGAAGGTCTGAATTCTGGTTTTAGTGATATATGATAAACTGTGATCTTTGCAGACACTCACTTAATAAAAAATTACTAAATACAAGAAAATATACTTCTGAATGACCAGTATTTCTGCAGGTATCAGGATTACCTACCTGTAAGTGTTAACCATTCCTAAATTTGAAAGAAAACCCTCTAGATCTTTATAACATCACCTCATTTTTATATATATATAATTATTTTATATGTGTATGTACATTATAGTCATACAAATTACTAAATCTTAAGTAAAGCAGCTTATATTAAGTACATTTTGAGGACTGTGTTTGATATGTTGGTTCAGATTAATTCATGTGGCTCACAAGTATTTAAGTAATGCTTTTTCACCTCCCAAAGTTTCACACCACCTTTGTCATTCTTTCCATCTCTCAGACCTCTCTTTTCCATGATTCCTTATTGGTTACATCTTCATTTGCTATATTATAACTTCTCTTTCAATAAGTTCCTTGAAGAAAATGTACATATATTCTTTTGATTTAGAAACAGTGCATCCTGAAACTGCAGGCTCCAGAATCTGGAATGCCATATGCAGAATAAATTAAAGGAAGAAAAAATTATTTCAGTACTGAACAGAAGAACTGCTAAAAATGCAAGGTTTTTTGTCACATATTTCTGCAAGTGGCTAACAGACTAATCACTCTAAAACCCATAGAAATTGTAAATATTTACAAAACTTGCTGAGTTTTGAGATCCTATCTCATGTCCCAGACCATTTAATATTGTCTCATCTGCTGTCTTTCAGGGCAGTTCTGCAGTACACCTACTTTCACATTTAGCACCAAGTCTTAGGCACACTGTAATCTAGTATTAGCCACATTTTCTCTCAAATACATTGTGTCTTTAAAGATCTTGTAACAATTGTGATGGTTGTCTTCCCGAGGCTTTTCCCATGAAGGGATCAGTTTTGTCTTTCCTTTCATTGTAATAACTTCAAACCATAACTTATGTTTCTTTTATATGTATCCACAGTTTTTCTGATCCGTAGTGTATCAGATGGATCGCATTTTTTGTGGACTACTAGACAAACAGTAAAGAAGTATAAACACAGCTAGCTGTGCAGGAAATAAGATTCTGCTGAGCAGCAGAGGGAAGTTGGACTCCATAGGTCTAAAAAGACCAAGACTGTCCAGGATGGTCAGCCTGGCTGCCTGCCTGGTTTCCTGATCATTTCAGTGAAATTACTGCATTCCCATAGAACATTGATCCTCAGCATTTCACACTGCAGAAGGGAAAAGCATTTTTAAAAAAAACTTTACCCAACTTTACCAGCTGTATGTGGATAACAGGCCTTTTGTGACATATTTGTCTAAAAGTCTTTTTTATTGGTGAATAACTTAAATTTTAAGGTAGAGTTAAACAGAGATTAAAGCATGTGAAATTTAAAACTAAATAAAAAGCATTAAAAAATAGAATAATACCCCTGAATTAAAGCATTAGTTAAACTACTAATAAAGTGGGACAGTTGTAATAATTTAGTATAAAAGCTGATCACTGAGTGCATGAGAGATCTTTTCAAAAGCTTTTAATTTTCTAGCACTACTCATTGATTGAGGAATTTCCTCATTATGTGTCCTGTGTTGTTATACTAAAATTTCTGATTTTGTTTTCCACTCCTAGTTTCAGATTCATTTTGTTTCACTCCCTATTTCCTCTTATTATTTTGTATGGTCTTTAATTCATTTTTATATTTGAGATTAAACATCTGCAGGGTATGCCTTTGGTTGCATTTAGTGCAACATTCATCTGCATTGTCTATATACTCTATCTTCATTGCTAGCCTATTTACCCTGAGAATATATTAACAAATCTGACAACTATTTCCTTCTGACATTAAGCATCCTGAAGTTTTTTTCCCTTCTCAGTCTCAATTTATTTCTAATTAAAACCTTAATTAGATCACAGTTCCACTATTTAGGTACTTTTTCATTTGCTGCATCTTTAATTGCTTTCTGTTGTACTTAAAGGGAGGAATTTTTTTTCTCTTTCAGCTTCTCTAGAAGCTAATACCTTACAAAGTTCAGAATACTATCAAAAGGGAGGCTAATAAATCATGGGGTTTCTGGTTTGGTATTTGGCCTTAGTCTCAAAATTTGTGATATTACAGCACATGTATCTCAATATCTTCACCACAGCTCTTCATCCAAATGCTTTGCCAGATCCAATGAGATATAGGGTGTTTGGAGATTGTTCCTACCGTATGAATCAGAGGTATGGACTGTGTTTGTTAAATTAGGAATGGAGGAGATCCGAAAAATAATTTATGCATCTCTTTATATTATGGCTCCATATTGGATAGATGATGCTCATTATTTTTTTAACACAGTTCGTGTCTGGAGAACCACCCACTGTGATCTGCCTCTGCAGGTTTCTTCTGGGCTGACAGAAACCTCTTCAGGTTTCTTCTGTCTTCAGACCTTGCTGTCTTCGTTGGCCACTGCAGAGGTGTCTGCAGCCTGAGATCTGCTGTGTGCTCAGATCATCTTTCCTAAGTAAAATCTGTCCAAATGTCTATCCAAAGGAGAACTTGGCCTCCTATCATCCAGAGCTAGGACGAAAAATAAGGAGTCAGTTAGGAAGATCTGTCTTTTTCAAGAGGCCCTGTTTCCTAGTTGTTTCCAAAGACTATTGGATCTGAGAATTGAATCCTTGTGCACATCACTTGCATAGTGAAATCTTGTTCATGACAAAATGAAAGATTGTTCCTAAGTTTTACATTTCTTTAGTCTTGTTGCTGTGGTGGTATAGCCCCCACTATTCTGGACTGATTTGCCACAAGGCTAGCTTTAGGTCACGTTGCAAAACCAATGCCACTGTTACTTTGTTTTGTGATGTAAAGGCTGGAAAGCTTGGTAAATCTTGGTGGCCAGAGCATTTTGACCTTGTGTGTTCACCTAGAACCAAGACAATTACTTCACACCCCCAGAGACGGAGTCAGTGAGATGGATTAGCTGGGCATCCCCCAGCTGTACTCATAACTTCTGAATACCCTGGATAGGGGCAAATGAAAGACCTCAGCCCCATCAGGGAAGGGTAAAGCTAGCTTGACAAGATTAATGGTCACAGTGGAAAAGTACTGGCTAGTACTGACTAAAGTCAATCATCTTATGACCCTATAAATACAGATCTTAAAGTGAGGCCCATTGGAGGTCTCTGGAATCTCATCAGGGTATGTCTCAGCATCTCTCCCTGAGCTGGGACGCCTTAAAGGCCAGAACTCTGACTGTCCACTGGTACAGCTAATGAAGGGATGGCTGTCTGTTAAGACTCAAGAAGAGAGTGCCTGTATGCTTGTAATAAGCCAATGGAGGGAGACATGAGTATTCACAATCCTCAAGACCCTGGCAAAAGGTCTTGAGGATTCCATTATATCCACATTCACAATAACCTGCAGAAAGGCAATATCTTGATGATAGGTAGACCTCTACAGCTATACACAGCTGTGTGACTCTACTTGTGTATGTGTGATTTGCGTGAGCAACCTTTGTTAAATCCTATGTAAATCATTATACTTACTATAAGCAAGTATTGATTTTAATTGATTAAGTATTGTTAGTTTATAAGTTAAGTATTGTTAGTTTATAAGTTACCACATTAGTGTTCATATAATCAAACTGCTGTTATCAGTTATCTCAAAGGCACAGTGTTGCACTAAGCATTACACTGAGATCCCAATATTACAAAAATCCTTAGGGATAAACTGTGGACCTGGTCTGTGACTAGGGGTAGATCTAACCTTATTTTCTGAAGGAGTTTGGAGTGAGAGTCTATTCTGAACCTTGTGACCAAGAGAAGAGGACCATCCTTACCCGCTTATCCATCTCCAATCCCCATGACAGTCCCAATTTCAAATCATTTTACTGTGCCCAAACATTGATTCATATACACACTGAAATCATACCACATATATAATTGCAAACACTGTAATCTTATTACTTTCTTTACTCAATTTACCTTATAGCAATTAATGTAGTGACCTTGTCATAAAACTGAACATTGACTCTTTGCTATACCATATCAAATTACTTGCGGCGGGAGATCAATGGACAATGTGTACATGGACTAGTGTAATCCAAGCATTGCAGTTTATTGCCCTAAGCTCACTCAATATATACCCACCAGCGCTGATCACGCGCTGGAAGCACAACTCTGATTGGTAACAAACTCTGCCAGGCGCTAAGCAACATGTCCTGATTGGCCAGGTACTGCTCTCAAGGCGCTGCCCTTAGTTCCGCCTTCTGCCTCCTTTTTCTTGCTGCGTCACTGCCGCTGCACGTGCTGCACGTGGCTGTCCTTGTGTGGCCTTGTTTATGTGCTGCACGTGGCCGTCCTTGTGTGTCCTTGCTGGCACCACCGAGTCTGGATTTGCTCACATGTCCATTCTTATGGAAATTCCTCTCCACAATTACTAAATATTGTTAATAAATTGGATTGCTTCTTTCATCTGAGCGAGGTGCATTCCACTCAGTTTACGACAGAGTCTTAACTAGAATTCTATAACAAGTTATTTACATGAAAACACTCATCTACAAGAGTTGCACATGCTGGTTTAGGTCCTTAGTCACTTTTTTTAAGAATCATAGAGTCATTAAGGTTGGAAAAGACCTCTAAAAGCATCAAGTCCAACCATCAACCCAACCCTACCATGACCCCTAGACCATGTCCTGAGGTGCCATGTCTACATGTTTTTTGAGCACCTCCAGGGATGGTGACTCCATCACTTCCCTCGGCAACCTGTTTCAGTGCTTGGCCACTCTTTCAGTAAAGAAATTTTTCCTAATACCCAAACTAAACCTCCCCTCGTGTAACTTGAGGCCATTTCCTCTTGTTGCTGTTTCCTAATGTTGCTATGCAAAGGAAGTTATTGTGACAGGTCCAAGAGAAACATGATATGAGGTAACATATATGATAAGTGCTACCAATTTTTTCTTAATGTCTTACATTGTAGTTGTCATATGAATAAATGTCAATTTAGAGCTATAAATAGGAATAAGATATGTATATCCAAGATTCTTAAAACAGCACCAAAACTAAATATGCTGGCATTTCAAAAATTCTGTTTTCCTTCTGGACCTGGACTTGTTTAATGTTTTTAAGCTTTGGTCAGTACTTTTATTTTGATGCCATGTTTCTTTAATTAATTTTTGAATAACAGATATTTTGCAATTTTGGCATAGAATATTTTATCTCAAGATTGTTTTTTATGATAACTGTTCATTGCATTGTTACAGTTGATGGCTTGTAGCATTTGTGATTAAAAAATCTTTACATAGTAAATATTGTAGAAACAAGAAAAGATTAGTCCTTTGAATAACTGCATCAAAATTATTTTTAAAGGCTTAGAATTACTACCCAGCTAAAAGACATCTTAGTACTACTTTATCCCCTTTCTTGGTTTTGCTTCAAGCTACACAATAGTTAAAATCTTGTTAATACATTGATAAGCCTATTAAAAAGCTACACAGTATTGAATTGTCTATTATAAAGTGTACGTACGTAAGCCTATTTGACAGACTGAAAATGTTATTAAGAAAAAATGATAGTAAGAAAACAGACGTGATATTTTATTACTGAAATAACACTGTCCAGTGTTGTGCCAACAATTAAAACAGTCTTGTGAAGTACTTCTGTAAAGCAGATTAAAATAATGGATTTTTGATCCCTTCTAATGAGTAGATTCTTATTGTGAAATATAGAGGCTTTGGTTTCAGAAGTTTTTAATTCATATTTCACTCTTTACACTTGTAGGTTTGGTTAGAAAAATAGTATATAACAGGGAGCTTGGATTCCTGCACTACTCAGATACTTGTGATGAGCTTGTCTAAGAAAAGGAAAGCTCATATAATGAGCATGAAATCTGCCTACATCAGGTTATTTTCAAAGAACAGGAAATCCTGAATGGCTCCCCAAGACAGGCTTGCAGACATGGGTCACTGTCCATGAAATGTATGTTCAAAGCCTGAACATCTGGCAGGAGTGTTATTGGATTACACACTTGCTTTAGGGGAAGGAACTAATGATTAATTACAAGACTATACATTAAGATAAAACCATCTGTAATAACTGGTATCACTGAAAATAATTGGCTTACTTTGCAAGCCACTCTTTACTGGCTTAGAGTTATGAACTCAGATTTTCCTGGTAGCTGAGTTGAGATCAGTAGAGCCAAGACTAGTCACAGCTAGTCTAAAGGGGAAGATGCAGGCAGGCTGCAGTAATCCCTTGAATCCAGCCTGTGAATGATGACAGTGAAGGACATTTTAAGGTCTTTAGACAGCCTATGGTCTTCTCTTTTAAAAATAATACTTTTACTCTGCAAAGCAGATTTTACCTGACAATACAAAAAAAGTAGATAGGATCTCTATTTGTCTGAGGCATCAATGCTACAAAGCTTACAGTCAATATTCATTCAGATCACTTCAGTAGTTCTACCGAGTCAGTTGGACTGGCCATACACAAGTCTAAGTTTACACAGCAATGTAATGGTAAAAACTAAATTTACAGTCTATCTCCTAGATTCTAGATTTTGTTCTTTCTTCCAGCTATGCCTCTTCATCTTTCTCCAAAAGTATGCTTATCAAATGAAACTGTTTTGCTCTATGTTGCGGAACTTCCCTTTTAATTTACTCTGACATAAGCAACGCACCAACAAAGCTGTTAAAAAAAGTAGTCTTTGCTAATGGAAATCTTATTTCATGGTGAAACCTCACTGAATGATGACACTTCTTATGGAGCACAGAGAATAATTTCTGAAACTTCCATCTGTTTTAAGTCTTCCTGCCTTTAAAATTCTTTCCCTTGAGTGTGTGTATATGTGAAAGCTGACTGCCATACATAGAAATTATTCCAATGCTTTTATGTCTCAATATTTTAGTGGTTTAACACTATCAATTGACATGATATGATAGATTGTTAGATTCTATTAAGGGCTTAATATATACTTCTAAATTGCCTCAGTACTGCTATAATAACTCCTCCCACCTAAAACCCTGGAAGGGAATTAAATGACTGCAATGGCATTGAAGTAATAGCTAGGATATGAGTTACTGTAGAGTAAAAAAAAAAAAAAAACCCACTCAAAATTTTACAACTAAAACTAAAGCATTACACTACTTGTGGTGGACTGCTTCTTGGCTACTATAGTAGAAACTGCAGAGCTAAGAATGGTTAGGTAGCAAATGTCATCCTTGTGTCATTGTAGCCTCAATTTTGTGGGTCAAGTGGATCTATTTATTTATTTAAAATCTGCTTTCTGTTCTTGCAGGGAAAGATGCCTTTTATAAACAAACGTGGCTTCACTTAAGTCCACTTCATATCATCCCAGCAATGTTTAAGTAAACTCCCTGTGGTGGTAAACCCAAGCTAGCAGAGACAATGTAAATTAGAATCTGTTTCAGAGTGGAATCTGTTCTGCTTTTAAATGTCTATGTAATTTAACTCTGTACTTGCACAGGAAAGTCTTGATACAGCAATTATATTGGAGTCCTATCATAAACAAATGTGTTTACATGGTGATGATTCAAAACCAGCATCTGATTTATATCGCATGCTGATTTAACAATCCTGTTATAAAATCATGTTTCCAGAAAACACACTAAGTTTGGACTATTTGGGAGAAGAAAGAGTAATAATATATTTAAAATTAAGAGTATAGTCTGGCCTTACAATTCAAATCCACAAATCTTTATATGACTGAATATTGCTAGTTCCATATAGGATTATAGTGAAAAGTTATATTTTGGATAACTGTATAATCTGCATAGCTGTGTAATCTGTATAAAACACAATTTTCCCTCTATCACAAGTCCACATGGTTCCAACACTGTAATCTGAAGTGTGAATATTTACACCAGCTGAGAATCTGAATCATTATTTACTGTTAGAAAAGCTAGGGTCTTTAGAAAATATTCTCTCTCTTCTGTACTAAGAACCTGATTTTTGTCTCTTCCTAGTTCCTTTTTTTCTTGCTAGCAAGTCACTGATTCTTAAGACTGTAACTGTCTGATAGTTACATTGTGTGTTTCATATGTGTATTTTCACATATTTAAATACGTCTGTGTGCAACAATAGCAGCTGATTTTGTCAGGAGGTAGTTTGTCACTTGTGCTGTAAAGTAGTTACTGAAATAGGACAATTTTTAGCCAAAGATGATATAAATTTATATATGCATACCTATGGGCAGATTTATATGTTTATGCATATATATATATATTTATGCTTATGCGCATAAATATATGTGGCCTGATGGGATTCATCCCAGGGTAGTGAAAGAGCTAGCTGACATTATGGCAGGACATCTCTCTGTTATTTTCCAATGGTCTTGTGAGTTTGGAGGTGTCCCAGTCAACTGGAAGCTGGCAAACATCCCAATTTTTAAGAAGGTTAAGAAGGAAGACCTTGGTAATTACAAGCCTGTCTGTCTCACTTCAGTGCCTGGTAAAATTATGGAGAGGAGTATTCTGAGAGTTATTGAAAAACACTTGAGAGACAACACAGTCATTGATCATAGCCAGCATAGCTTCACAAGGGGAAAGTCCTGCTTAACCAACTTAATTTATTTTTATGGCAAGGTCACCCATCTAGTTGACCAGAGGAAGCCTGTGGATGTGACGTTTCTGGATTTTAGCAAGATTTTGATACTGTCTCTCACAGTATTCTTCTGGACCAGCCGTCCAGCACACAGCTAGACACGTCCATGATATATTGGGTGAGCAACTGGCTAATGGGTCAGGCTCAAAGAACTGTAGTAAATGTCAGGTTGGCAGCCAGTCATCACTGGGGTTCCTCAGGGTTCAATTTTAGGGCCAATGCTCTTTAATGTTTTTATAAATGATCTGGATACAGGAATTGAGTGTACATTAATACTAAACTAGAGTGAGCTGTGAACGTCCTCAAGGGTAGAGAAGCCTTACAGAGAGATCTGTATAGACTTGAGAGCTGGGCAATCTCCAACCATATAAAATTTAACAAGCGCAAGTGATGGATTTTCTGCCTGGGACAGGGTAATCCTGGTTATAAATACAAATTGGGGGACTAGAGGCTGGAGAGTAGTCCCACAGAAAGAGATCTGGGGCTTTGGGTTGATGACAAGCTGAATATGAGTCAACAGTGTACCCTTTGCAGCCAAACGGTCAACTGTGTCCTAGGGTGCATCAAACACAGCATAGCTATTTGGTTGAGGTAGATGATTGTCCCTCTCTACACTCTGCTAGTGCTGCCCCATCTCAAGTACTGTGTGGAGTTTTGGGTGCCTCAATATAAGAAGGACGTGAAACTATTCAAGTGTGTCCAGAGGAGGGTGACCAAGATGGTGAAGTGTCTTGAGGGCAAGACTTACAAGGAGTGGCCAAGGGCACTTGGTTTGTTTAGCTTGGAGAAGAGAAGGCTGAGGGATGACCTAATCACAATCTACAGCTACAGGGGAAGAGTGCAGAAGGAGGTTCTGTTTTCTCTCTGGTGACCAGCGATAGGACACGAGGAAATGGAATGAAGGTGCACCAGGGGAAGTTCAGATTGGACATTAGGAAAAGGTTGTTCACTGAGAGGATGGTTCGTCACTGGAACAGGTTCTCCAGTGAAATTGTCATGGCACCAAGCCTGACAGAGTTCAATGTCAATGCTCTTAGTCATATGGTTTAGTTTTAGGTAGTCCTGTGGGGAGCAGAGAGTTGGACTTGATGATTCTTATGAGTCCCTTCCAACTTGAGATATTCTGTATAAGTACTTAAAAAAACCAATAGTGAGGATTCCCTCTTCCTTCCCCTTTATGTAAGACACTATTGTATTAGATATCTCTAACATTATTGAAATTCCAGGTAGATTAATTGTGCACGTACTAGAAGCACATGGCAGTTTTGCATACTGTGACACTCCATATAACAGGAATTTAAGCCAGCAGTTGTGTAGTGCCCCTAGTCTAAAGCATTCATGCAGCTTTATCTCTAAAAGGAAAATAAACATACGGTTTACATGGATGTATTTCAGTCATATTGGTAAAAACTTTCATCCTATTCTGCATAAAAATAGATCATAATAGGAAATAACAAAATCCTCTGGATTTTCTTTATTCTTGGTGTTTTGTTGTCTTCTGCTTACTAGAATGCAAAAAGAAAAGGTTTGAGCTGTTATTATCATCAGATGAATTGTGACATCATTTTGTTCAAGTGGGTAGAACCGTCTCTTGTATACTAGGATCAAAGTATGACCAAAAAAGGCTTTTTTAAATCCCTTTAGATGGTATTCATACATGAAAATGAGAGTTTGATTCTTTGTTTCCTTACACCAGTGTTATACTTCTTCAAGTTCACTGACTTCAATAGTTATGAAGTCCAGGGAATTAGTGAGGAGTAACAGACCCTTAATTTGGAATACTGTAAGAAAAGAATAAGTCAGCACAAGACCGTATTAGAATTTTTCTCACACAAATCATAGCCTCTTTATAACCCTTCCTTCTAATGGATGATTTCTCGTATTTTTCTGTCTTTGTATCTTTGCCACTTCTTCAAAATCTGTTACTTATACAATAGCTTTCTCTATTGTTGTGGTTTAAGGTTTGGGGAAGGGGAGGGACAGGTAGAGTGGCTATTCCATTTTCCCTTCCTGCCACACTCTATAAAAGGACACAGAAAGTTCTGCTCGCCCCTTCCTCACTGGGATTGCTGCTGGGACCACACCTCTGCGTGGCTGGCTACCAACCCCAAGAGGTTCGGGAGGAATCCAGCAACATCCGAGGATGGGTGTTGTATATATTTATATATATATCTTCTCTTAATACCTCTGTATATTCCCCTTCCTTTAATATCTCTTTTGTTGTTCCCTGTTAAAAGTTGTAATCCTGATTTCCAACTTTGTGTGAGGCCTTTCTTCCTCCCCTGGGAGGGAAGAGGGAGGAGAAAAGAGGGGTGAAACAAATTCTGCTCCATGGGGTTTGCCCTGAGCCTTAAACGGAGACATCTATAGATCTCTGCCATAAATAATTAAATCCAAGCTCTGATGGTACCTTTAAAAAGCATGTCTGAATGAGAACAAAGCAGCTTTCCTTTGCTTGAATCATTATTTCTAATTTATATAGTGGTCTCATTTGGGAGTCTCCAGCAGGGATCATGAAACTGTGCAAACAAATAACACAATGATATCCCCTTTAACAAAAGTTCAAATCTGAATTGAATATTGTTGCCATCATGCAGATAAATGCTGAATGCCTTTTATATCCATTGTGCCTGAAATTGCTAGTCAGTATGGTTCTTGCATCTTCAGAAATGCGTGAATGTGTCAGTCACTGATTGAGATGACAGCTCTGCAGACAGATGGGGAAGGAACTGTTCAAGACTTTTGTTTTTGTTTCTTTCATATATTTTACTGAGGAGCAAAAAATCATGTGTAAACACAAACTCAATAGTAGTACAGCACAGAGGAAGATACATTAGATTTGGTCAATAGTTATTTTATCAGAAAATGTCAAAGAAAAAAAAAGAAAAATCCTCCTTTTCTAATTCCTCATGAAAACTTCTAAGTATAGTAACAGCTACCGAAGCTTTTCTAGTTCCTGAAAACCAGGAACTTTCCTCTGGAAGTCCCCAGTGACATGAGCCAGATATTTTTTTCCCATGAATTCATGTCATGAATAAATACCACTTCACTCAGTAGTTTAATTAGAAGAAATTGGTGGCTGAGACAGAACAGAATATAGAGAAATGTGATTACTTTCTATTTCATATTATTTTTTTTTCTTTCTTCCTGCCTAATTTCACTTATGGCCATAGTGATTTTCCTGTTTCTTCTGGTAACAGGATCTCAAATGACAATTTTGTGTTAGATGGCATAGAGTTATTGAATTCCCTGAGTACAGTAAGCTTAACAAGGAAGAAATTGTACTTGTATTCTACTCTTCATCTGCCTACATGAAACTCAGCATTTTATTCATATCACTATTACAAAAGTGACAAATTCATTAATAAACAGACTGAGTTTGCAGCTTTCAGCAAATATTAAATTAAAAGGGAATAAAAAAGTTATTGAATTTTAAGTATACACATATATATATGATACGTATGTATGTAAGTGTGTATAAAAATACTTGCAGAGAAAATGATGCCTTTGAAAGACACTGCTGGGAAATGATAGGAATGACTGGAAACAAATGATATCCAAATTAACTTTCAAATCCCATATAAGAAACTTTATAAGAAAAATGTAGTGAAGAAACAGATGCTACATTGTTTATCAGAAGCAAATTAAAGTGTATTGTTCCAATCATCAGAGAAGTCTGTAGAATCTGTTCCTGCTGATAGGACTACAGTTATCATTTTCTACTACGGAAGACCTTGATCTATTCTTTGCAGTCTGATAAGCTTATTTCACAGAGTGAAACTTAATAGTATTCTTTCCATGTGAATACATCTATTGGCAAAATGACCTCTATATCCTCAAACTTGACTGGGCAACATGATTTTTTTTTTAACCTTTTCTCCTTGTAAACAGGAGCATGGACATAAAATGTGAACAATATTTCTGTATTACTGATTTCATCTGTGCTTTGGCTCTCAAATCCAATTGGCATGACAGTTAAAATTAGCAGGACAAGGTCAAACTGTCAAGGATGAGGCTGGCTGTAAGCAGAGGGGCTTCTGTGGCTTTGTTTGCTTGTCATTTCAGCTGCTATGTCAGCTTAAATACCGTCAGTAAAAAACCACAGAGCATAGCTTAAGGAGTAATGGGGCGGGGGGCACATCTGAGCAATGATCAAACAAGAATAAAATTCAGAGAGGCCACATTCTCAGGACACTATGGCGTGAGTGTCTTTCACAAAATGTCAGTGCAGGCTGATTAAACAAATGCTGCTGCCAAGGCAAAGCTGATCAACCTGCATTTTATAGAAAAAGTTCACACTTGTGCTATCATTCTGAAATACTATGGGTGAGTGAAAAATTTTAGTGTTGTGATAAAGTGGAATGTTGCATGAAGTTGAACATTTGCTCTACCTAGTATACCAGTGTTTCACATTTTTACTCAATTTACATTCTGTTAACATGACTTAAAAGCCTTTCAAAATGGCTCTTTGCCCAGACATAGCTTGAAAGTCTAAGTTTTCCTACAAAAACAGGTGAAATTAATTTTGTCACACATATAGTTCCATTCATAAATCTTTACTCAGTGTAGTTTAATTTTTTCCATTAATAATTGCCTTTACCTAAAAGTTAGATGATGCTCATTTACCAAAGATTTTTTCTCCAATTGTAACTCACTATTGTTTCTCTCTCTAATCTATATTCATATGCATACATTCATTAAAATAATCTTTTTCCAGAGATGAATTATTCTCTTCCTATGTACAGAAGAAATATGGTATAGTACAAAATAATTGTAAAGGAAATTGAAGAGGTATACATACATATTTTTTTTTTAAGTATTAAACTCATTAGAAAAATGCTAGTTATAATTTGTTTCCTGATATTACATTTTAAAATCATCAGGACATGGAAAAGTGTAAGAAAAGATACATAGTTAAAACACATTTAATTTAAAATCAGAAACCTAACACATGAGCTGCTAGAATAGTGTAAACTTTCTGGATACAGGCAAGCTTCATGTGTACTGTCAGACATTATAGATCCTAAATTCACACTCCTTAATCAAGTGACTATCCTGTAAGTCATTGATTAAGGACTGCAGAAATTGGCTCAAGTTTTTTGATTTCAACTATGACAAGAAAACAAAGACCCACTTGTGTCTGAGTGAAAAGCAGAGACGGGGAAAACCAGGCACCAAGGGGGGAGGGAATAGCTGTTCAAACAGTCAAGATGGAAGTGAAGACAGCTATGTGCAAGAGAGAGGAGAGAAGGTCAATGATTAAGGGGTTAAGAGAGGCAAAGACCGTACTGAAAGTGATGGATATGAATTGTATTATTAATTAGTTACGCAGCAAGGCTTTTATGTATAGGGAAGGCATAGTAGGACAGAGGTTATAAGCAGTCAGTAAGAAAGTAGAACATCCCATTAACAATACCCACAAACACAGGTGACAGTCAAAGAAGAAACATTACAAAATAAGGAAAAAACACTTAAAGCAATCTCCTTCTTCTGTGCAAATGATATAGTGACATCACTAGGAACTCATCTTCCATTTCTGGGCCAACATATGCTAGCAGAGCCTCAACAGAATATGTAAAGACAGATCCTACAACTCTTCTTTCTTGAGCTTGACTTCCTTATAATCTTTTCTTCTGCTAAGTAGTCAAAATAAAAATTATCAGAATGATGTCTTTCAACTGAATTCAAGATCAAGAAAGGACCAAAAATCTGTTAGATGTGGGACATGCATTACTTAACCAAAGAGAGATCTGAATCTACCGGAGCTACAGAAGGAGAGCTGGAAGGGCCTATAGCAACTGCTTTAGTGAATTTTCGCTTAACTCATCTGCAATCTGCATGCACACGTCTGCCACAGTATCAAGCCTTGGGATGCTGTCCTCTGCTGCCTGGTGGGACTTCCCAGGATGTCCTAAAATACCTCCTGCATACCTAGTTCTGAGTTACGTGCTACACTGGTTCTATGGGTCTTGAACTAGATGGTTCAGGCTTATGGTTCCTGAAATTCAGATGTTGGCTATAAATCCTGTCAGGCTGAAGACACTTCAATATAAATTTCTGCATTCAAAGGGAATGCATTAGCCATAGAATGGTTATATAAAATAAAATAGTAACAATTCCAGACCTGTGGTTTCAAACAAAAGCTCAATTGTGGCTGTTTTGTCAGGAACTTAATCAAATTACGTGTGCTGTTAATATGCCTAGGCTCAAAAGCATTATACTTGTCTTTTAATGTAAGAGAAAGGAAAACAGAGGTACCTATTTTCAGATCCTCAAGAAAATACTAGAGAAAGCAATGTCTTTAGGAAAATTTCTCAGCTGTTGGGTCTTCTAGGAAGTATCCTTCTTTTTTAAAAAATAAAAGAAAATTAGAGGGGGAAAAAAATCACTGAGGTACAATGATGTTCTAATGGAGTAGAACAATTAATTAATTGGTGTCCACTGTATTAGAGATAATTTAGATCACTTTACCATTCTTTCATTTCAAAATAACAAAAAACAAAACCAAAAAACCCATGAAAAACTACTGTCTAGTGTTCCTTCAGAATTTTTAGCTGTATCCCTTTCCCATGTGGTAGGTGAACAGGACTACATCACCTTGTTTCATGTGTCAGGGTCCCATTAACCTAATGTAATAGTTGGCACAGATTTCTGAGCAAGTTTTGTCTATGGGGTCAGGAGGAGTATCTGAGTGGAATATAATACTCTGCTAAAACAATAATACTCTCATAATCTAACCCTCATTAACTTGTCAAACCTAGTGACAGTTTTTAATAGCATTCATTCTTTCTCTGTTTTATTTTACGTGATTTTTTTGTAGCTATTTGAAAAACCTAAAATAAGATTATTACTATATCTGCATTTGATGGCAAGGCATTCTGTCCTTTTAAATTTTTTTTTGTTAAACTGGAAGGCGCTTATGTCTTTTCTGGGCAACTTGCCACAGAGCTCCTTAAAAAATGTATGGAAGTAAATATATTTAATTTATTTTTATTTTCTGTTTTAACAAGTGTTAAAATTCTGCAAATGCAGTTACAAGAATACTGTTAGATATTTATGATCATGCTTTTGTCACCAAAAGGGAGATTGGGAATTCAACGAACGGGTTCGATTTCCAAGACATGTCTTGTGCCATCTGACATTGTTGCTAACGAAACACATTAGAGATGAGACAAAAATGGATGTGTTTAAAGTGTGTGTGTGGGATGTCGCATGGTGTGGTTTTATTTGTTTCTTGTCCCCTTCCATTACCAGCAATGTGCAGCCTGCGCTTTCTGACATGGTGTGGTTCATGATGAAGTAGCCCCCACCTCTCAAACCAGGGTTGGAAACAACCCTGTAAAATATAGAATCATAGAATCATAGAATGTTTTAAGCTGGAAGGGACCTCCAGAGGTCATCTGGTCCAACCTCCCTACACAAGTAGGGACATCTCTACCTAGGTCAGGCTGCTCAAAGCCCCATCAAGCCTGACCTTGAATGACTCCAGGGATGGGGCCTCCACCACCTCTCTGGGCAGNTCCAGAACTGGATGCAGTACTCCAGGTGAGGTCTCATCAGGACAGAGTAGAGGGGCAGAATCACCTCTCTTGATCTGCTCTTGATCTCTCTTGTTCTTTTGATGCAGCCCAGGATGGGATTGGCCTTTTGGGCTGCGATTGCACATTGGTGGCTCATATCCAGTTTTTCATCCACCAGCACCCCCAAGTCCCTTTCTATGGGACTGCTCTCCAGTATATCCTCTCTCAGCCTATACTGATAGTGCTGGTTACCCCAGCCCAGGTGCAGGACCCTGCACTTGGCTTTGTTGAACTTCATAAGGTTCACCTGGGCCCACCTCTCCAGCCTATCCAGGTCCCTCTGGATGGCATCCCATCCCTCTGGCATATCAATAGCACCCCCCAGCTTGGTATCATCCACATTACCATCCAGGATTACCTCCCTGTTCTCCTTAGCATATCCTCCAGGAGGATCTGTTCCATGATCTTTCCAGGCTCAGAGGTGAGGCTGACAGGGCAATGAGTTCTTTTAGTTCATCATGCCTTGAATGCAGGTTGGGAAGATCAATATCTGGCTCGAGAAAGCTTTGAATCCCTCATAGCACCCTCCTCTGTCTGATTCACTGAGGGTTGATATTTATAGCTTCACAGGAGTTTAATTCTCCCACTGACTGAATCATGTCAGGCCTCTCTATGTCCATGCTTTTAAAATGTGGAATGAAGTAAGGGCCTTTGTCACTGATTCTAAACATATTCTATATCCAACTTAGCTTTCACCTGTTTCAATTCAGAAGTGAGCATGAAACTTTTTGCTCCTTAAACTACATTATTTTGTACATTTAGTTATTCACCTCAAAAAATAAATACCTCTTTAAACTGTTATTGCATTAGTTTTTTATTCATTGGGTCTCAGTAACCGCTTTCTGCCCATTTGTTTCCCCCACAATATATCAATGAAAAAGTAATAGTCAATTCCTAATGAATTTCTGAAATACTGCACAGGTGCAGGCTGCAGCTGTTATGGGCAAACTACATTTTGCTAAACTAATTCAAATCCCATTGGGGAAATAGAAGAATCACCGCATTCCGTAAAAAGAAAAATATTTTCGTTGTAGGATACTGAAGTTTCCATGTACATTCTACCAAGTTAGAAGGCCTTTTACAAAGAAAATGAAATATTACCTTATAAGTACTCATGAGTATATATATAATCCATTAGATTCTGACTTTGTTAAAAATGACATGGTATTATTTATCCTCTTTAACTAACATTTTCAAATTTGGATGAGATGGCAAAGGTAACGTTCCTTATACTATAGTAGATCTGAAATTCAAAGAGTTGTCTGCCAGTCTTAAATTTAAACTATATAAATTTTCATAAGAAAAGGTAAATCACAGTGCAAATTACATTTGCCAGATGAATTGGAATTTCACTACACATTTATAAATGTGTGTTTACATCTGTTCATATACTATATACACTTATTTTTGTTGCCAAGCTTTTCAGTAGGGCAGTAATCTGAGGGATTTGGGTGTTATTTTTATTTTAAAATCCATAATGTGTACAATGAGAAGGATTTCATGGAGGAAACACAAAAGCACCTTCACCTCTCTATGCATTCCAAAGGGAGCTCTTCAGCTTCCTGTTTTGTATGTATTATCCATTTAAAAAGTAAGAAACATCTTGGACTTTGGATTTGCACTACAAAGAAACCCTAAGTTAATATTTTAGCTTCCTGATGACACTAACATGAATGAATTCCTTTTTTGTTTTCAGCTAATATCCAGGATCAAAAGTCTGGAATGTATACATATTTGAATTAGTCTTGGGACTGTTTTACACTGTTTTTGCTTGTTTTTAAATTAACTGAATTATTTTAAAGTCAGAGTTTCCTCTGTTAGGACTATAGGATTACTTAATTTATATAAGAATGTCAATAAATTACTAGAAATGTTTTGAAAGTGTTGATGTAGACTATCAACCATGTAACATTTGCTTATATTGGGATCTTTCCATCTCCAAATCTGGTTAGATCATGATAAGAATAATGTGTCTTAAAACACCCTAAAACAGACTCTAGCAGAAAATGAGAAATTTCTTTTATTTTCTTCTTTAATGTCTGCAATGTTTTGTAAATTTATTTTTGGGCATAACACATATCACGTAAAAAATGGATTTGAAATGGGGTTTAAATTCAGTGGGAATTGTTGCATTCTTGAATCAGTCTAGAGAAGATTTTTTCCATCCTGATGGAATAAACCACTCCACTTTACCCAATAAACAAAACTGTCAGTTATTTCTTTCATTCTGGGCAATCCTATCACGTCCCAGGAAGATAAATCAAAGGCAACAGTCTGAAGAGCTATGAAAAAAGCCGATGTGCTGGTTGCAGCCCAGGTATTCAATTTTCATGTTGTGCACTCCTGAATTTTCAGGTACACGTTTGCAGATTCATTCCTGTCTACATTTTTTTTCATGCTTCTAGCCAATAAAAGATGAATGTGTGTATTTCTGAGGTCACATCTGCTTGAAAAGAGTGTCCTACCCTGTCAGAGGGATTAGAAAGAGTTATTAACTAATGCTTGTGTGTGAAAGGCTAGTATAAAACCCTATTAGCAGTAATACTTTCTTTACGAAAAATTATTAAATTACATATGTCTCAATATGCAATGAATAGAATTAGTAATGGGTCCCATTTTGTTTTATGTGTTTATTTACTTAGTGAAAAACTAAATAACATCATAAATACCTGCAAGAACAAGATTGTATTTTACAAATTTAACATCTTGAAGAAGTGCTTCAGCAGATATTTAAGTCTATGAACACATATGCCTTTAGGAATTGCAAATTTCCTATGTGCTTTTAAAGGATCAGGAAAACAGATTAAGAATACCTAAGAAAAATACAGGCCCTGTACCATAGAACATTTTAAGTTCTTAACAGCTTGAAGAGCATATAACCACTACAGCTACTCCATATTTATTTTGATGTAATTGTGCCACATAGAATGTGCTTCTTTTCACCCCATGTTGTAACACTTGGAAGTTTACTGTCTACTGTGGAGTAGAGGCTCCAGAATGCTGGAGATGGACCAGTTCCAGCACTTATTGAGTCATTAGCCTTGGGCAGGAAAAATTTAGGATACTCATAGCAGAAAAAGGTTAATTCAACTAATATATAAGAGGTTTGACTTAGACTGGGGATTTATAATTGTCAAGACTGACAGGTGATACTGCCTTCCTTCGCATCTCTGTGACCTCCTTTTATACATAATATCAATCATTTCCTTCTAAATTTATTTAAATAATGTGTTATTCCTTTTTAGAGAAGTTAACCCATTAGTATATATTGCCCTACTAGTGTCTAACTAGACCAGAAAACAGTCAGTAAGAAGTATGACAATGATCAGAAGACAAAAGACAAATTCAGAATGCTTCAAAGGGAGTTCATTTGATGACAAAACATGGTTCTGAAAATGAGAAAGGGAACAACTTGGCTGTATGCCCAATATGTGTATGGTGGTGAAATTACAGTAGAAGTCAAAAGGTAAACAAAATATATAAAATTTTAAAAGGCGAATCATGTTTCAGCCAATAAAAATAGATTTTAAAAGTGTAGATTATTGATAGTTAAATTAAATATTCTGTGTTAAGTTTTATATAATAAGAATATATATTAAGAATATTAGAAAAACAGAAGTCTTAGGAAAGAGAGAAGATTATGATATTTTAAGAGATAAAAACTCCGCAGAGTTTAGGAATACTCCTACATTTGGAAAGTATTAAGATATCTGTTGTCTAGATAGATATTGTCTATTAATAACTAAGAAAGATGTTAAATAACATCTGGTGGTGATAAACATTTGAAATCATCAAGTTGGGAGAGCTACATACAAAACAGTTGATAGGTAACATCTCTGCCTTGATAGAGTTGATTTGTAATAAATCTCGGAGATAGCAGGAAAAATCTAAAATACTGATGGCCAATTTATATTATGACAATATTCAGAAATGACAAGAATGATGACTATGTTATTTATAAGCCTAGAATAGTTATCCTTAATGATGAAAAAGTGGATAAACTTTCACTGTGAAAGACATGAAGGATAACAATTCATGCCAACTAACATGAATTTATGGGAAATAGAAATTGCTCAACAAACCTAGTTTTGTTTTTAGATTACTTGAAGGTTATAACAGTGCTCATCAAAATTATTGTAGTGTGGTTGTTGTAGGTATGCAAACTATCATTTTTTGTTGTGCATAAATAGAGAATTAGTACCAAGCAGATAATAAATATTTCACCCAGACATCTTGGTGACCTAGGCATTTGGGTGCCCCCAGAATAAACTGCTCCTCACAAACAAACTGTTTGACCAGTGAAAGCCAGTGGATAGGAATGAACAGGGGAATAAAGAAAATGTGTTCATCAATAAACTGGGTGGTGGTAATACCATCTTCCCAATGACTATTGCTGTGCTTTGATGGTAATCCTAATGAGAGAATGCGGAAAAAAGATTTTCCATAAACACCTGTGTGGTATGAATAAGTTTCTGGTAATCCCTGTCTCCAGGGCCTTACCAGGCTAGAAAGCAAACAGAAGGCCATGAAGAATCCTTCCCACACCCTCTGTGACCAAGTCTTCACATCATGCAATAAAGAAGAATATTTGCTTCCTCTGTTCCCTGCCTTTCATCCCCCATTTTTCTATAGTGATCTCAGAAATATTATGAATCCTGTAATTTGCAAACATATATGAGTGAGGGAGTTTTTCCCATATAAAGGGACATGAAAAAACTCTGTTTCAGCTAATGGTTTGCTACTTGTCAGGCCCAGCTCTTATCTTTGACATTACTAAACTCTGCTGTGTTCAAAGTTATAAATGATAATAAAACTCTTTTATTCACCATTTTGGTGTTATGTGCATAACAATTACTCTAACTACACAGGAAGTGCCAGACTAAATTGTTCAGGGCCTTTTTTTTTAATATTTCAGTGTGATTGAGAGAACACTGGGGGAAGTTAAAGTTGTTGCTGAGAAGTTAAATGATTTTCTAGCCTCATTCTATGCTACAAAGTATTTTCAGGAATACATTCATTTCTTCTCACAATAAAGATGAAAAACTTTCTCAGATTAAGAACTTGGGGTTTTTCACTTTTTTGTGAATCAAGACAGTTTAAGAACTTTGTTTTTAACATTTTTGTTTTTGTTATCTTCTGGGATAACAATGATACTCTTCCAGGTATCATTGGAGTCCTTTAAACATTTTGGTAAAGTAATAACTGTGCATGGGAACAAGCCTTTACTCACAGGTCTCCTACAGAACACAAGAGAAAACAAGCTAGATGGTAAATGGTCAGGTTTTATCACATAAAATTGACAGTACAATATTTCAAGTCTCCATTAAAAGTCCAGTGTTAATATATGGCTAGGCTAGGTTATAGCTTTCNCTAAATGAGGACAAAATAACAGTTGAAAAAAGATTTAACCCTTGGGGAATGAAGTGAAGATTGGAAGATATGCTTATAGTGGCTGAGGTTAATGACCTTAGNAGGGGAGACCACAGACAGGATAGACAACCAAACCAGGTAACGGGATGTTCAATACCATACTGACATCATGTCTGCTATATGAGGACAGAGGGTAGGCTGGGCAGGGTGCCAGGTCTCAGGTCTCTGGTGTGGGCCATTAGTGCAGAGCCAGGAAGTTGGTGTGGTTTATACCATCCACTTTTTATATATCGTTTCATTACTATTATTGTTATTACTGTTGTTTCTTCTCCTCTTGCATTGTTCTACTAAATTCTCCTCATCTCAG
>VYZX01007665.1:6054-37591 GCA_013401335.1 Brachypteracias leptosomus | reverse complement strand
CGGGTCTAAATGAGGACAAAATAACAGTTGAAAAAAGATTTAACCCTTGGGGAATGAAGTGAAGATTGGAAGATATGCTTATAGTGGCTGAGGTTAATGACCTTAGCAAAAAAAACCAACAAAAAAAGTTGCTGTAACCAGTTTTGTTTACAATTGTCAGACATCAGTGAAATTTCTTCCCTTCCTTGGAAAATTTATCATGGTGCTTCTGTTAGTGTTAAACCAGGGTGAAATGCTCCAGTAAAATGCAGAGCTCTACTTTTCTGTCTGCTTGTGATGCAGAGCATGTACAATGCCAGGTGCAGAAGCACTCTCAGTTGCCAAACTCCTTGGATCTTGTTATGACTTTTTTCATATGAGTACACACAGGAATTAACAATATAATTGAGATTGGTCAATCTTCTAAAAGTTTTTACCCTTGAAATATGTGCCATAATTCCCTTACAACTCCGCCCTTGAACTGCAGAAATATCTTTAAACTTTCTGCACAAATTGGATTTGTGCATTGAAATTGAGAAAGCATTGTGATTAAAATACAACCTTTCCCATTTAATTGAGAGTACATCTATAAATGTTTTAAATCAAATGATGCTGTTGTTCGTTTGGGTGCTTGAGAAAAAGAGCTTGCATAGCCATATGATTTACTGATTTTTTATCTGATAGGAGAGTTCATTCTATTAGCATACTTGCAAACACTAGGCTAATTACTATCATAAAAACTTTTATAATAACACAAATGATTGGTTACATTTTGATTACATGAAAGCTTTTAAAATAATATCTATTAAACTACTGCAGTGTAGCAACATCTCCAGTGCTTCCTCTCTAAAGCTCAAGAAAGGTCTGGGTAAAAGACACTTGATTCAGTCACCTCCTTGATCTGCTTTAGGGTTGCTGCAGTATTTTGAAGAATGCAGTGGAATGTGGAATGTGTCTATATTGCTGTTCTTGGTTGGTTGAGGAGTATATTTTTTAAGGGAATCCAATAGCTATCACCACTGACTCTGATTGGTTCAGAGCAAGGAGCCAAAAACTTCTTTTATAAGCCTCATGTAGGCTTTCTTTCTTACAATCCTGAAATAGTATAATATATACTTCATACTCTAACTTAAAGTTTAGAGGTCCTTGTTCTGTAGTGGTTGTCTCTGTTTTGTTTTAATTTTGTAATTGTAAATTGTTAACATGAAATAGTTTTGCATTTGAAAGTTCTTGGAGGGTACATTTATCTTTTTTCTTTTAACAAGTGAGACATCCTATTTTTAACAAAGAGAGAAAAGAACGATGCCAACAATTCTTGTAAGGTCAGCTATTTTACAGTTTAGTCATGCACCACTGATCTTATGTGTGCCATTCTACCAGAAGTTTAATTTTACATTTGAATTAAACTTGAAGATAAGAATACAAGAAAAGCTGTAGTGAATCCTATGGAAGGTTAAAACCTTGATTCTATGCCACTAGTGAATTCTAGACTGGGTGTAAGAAGAGGGGAAGCATAGAAATAAAAACATATAGAAGCTTCCAGTAATATTTCCTTAAAATTTACAATGTTCAGTTGAAAACCAAAAAACACAAGCCCTTTTATTTATCTGTAAAACTTCAACTGAGGAATGGAAACAACAAGTTTTAATGATAATTGGAACTGAAATGCAGTTCAACTTACTAGTGTTGAGGTTCAACTAGTAGCTTCTTCAATAATCTGAGACAGCAGAAGCAAAGTATTTAAGAGGAAGTTACATGATGAACTTCAACATATTTCCTATATTCAGAATTAATTGTGTCTTACTACAGGTAAACAGATCAATAACTGCCCCAAACCACAGAAGTAATAGAAAACTTCATTTTTGCCAGGAACTCTACAGGGCTTTGGGACAAGTCTGTTTTACTTAGAAACTGAAAATAGAAAAGGTAGGATCTAGAATTAACAAAAGTGACAAGACTTGCTTTAATCTCCCATTGAAATCAGTAAACTGGTTTTTTGTTTGGTTTGGTTGGTTGGTTTGTTTGTTTCATACAACTTAATGGAGGAAAGATATAACTGTCCTGATTTTCTATTTTACAGAGTCTTTTAGAAATATAGCAGTGTGTGGAAGACTAAGATAAGACACAAGTTAAATCCACAAGTTATATCCTATTCATTCAGTATGTTAAAGTTTAATTAGATTTCAATTGATTCAAAGGCTTTGTGTTGGTCATTTACAAGCATTTACTGCCATAATTTCAGCATGCTTTTGGATGTCAAAATTGCTTAGTGAACAATGGAAGTGCAGCATAATGACAGTCATTGATTTAATTTTCCCAGATGAATAATTTAATCAGACCCAGTATATTTTAGCATAGAAGTTCAATCTACTAGTTTCCCCATACTCCAGAAATGCTCCTCTGTTCTAATCACTACTTGATTTTTTCCTTAGAAAACAGAGAAATTATCCTTCATTGTCTACATAATTTTCTGAGCACTTCCAAAATCTCGAGATTTATGACTATTACTGAGATTAATGAAAACATTCCTTTTTAGAGTAGGAATTAACATTTCTTACTTTTTTCCCTCCTTTTCTCAGGTAGATGCTAACAGCATTTACGTATGTTACAGTGTAGTTCTTAGAAGAGCGACTTAAAGGAAAGAAGAGAGGAAGTATGTTATCATATGTTTACATGATAATTAATTATTCACTTTCCTGACACTAGGGAAAATGAATACGAGATGTGACATAGTAATAAATTCTGCTCTTGCCACTGGGGATATGAATTAACTCCCCTGACTCTAGGAGGTTTGTGTGTAGAATTGAACTGGTGTAACTGAGATCAGAGCCTGTTCCAAAGATCTTGAATAATTCCTATAAGGCAAATGCCTTCAGCTGTCAATCTGCCAGGCTGACCTGTCAGTGTCACATAATAATTAAACAGCAGCTGGCATTAGTGCAAATTTATAATTGCTATAATCCTTATTGCTGACATGTCAATATTTAACTTGCATTAACCTTTCCTTTGAGGCTTACAAATAGTGCATCTCTGGCTTGTTCAGTCTAATTTTTCATGTCATTGCCTTGCAAGGTACAAAGATTTATAATGTCATTATGTGATGGATACAGGCCACTCCTTTACTTAGCCTTGTAAGATGCACTAACTGTAGAATAACACTGGTTTATTTATTGTTCTGCCCTACCTGCAAACCACTTTTTAACCACTTAAATGATTTATAACGCGAAGGCCATGTCTCAGATATTGAACGTAAGGATGCCACTCTTGTGAATTTGAGGCAGCTTCTTTGGAGGGTGACACACTCTAAGCCATTATTATGTATTACAGACTAAGTTTCTAGAGTTGCTTTGGTTTGAAATGTAGTTAAAGAAAATCAATGGCATTTAGGCTGCAGAGAAAGGTATTGAAAATTTTGGAAAATTTATGAGAAGTCAAAATTAGGCCATTATTTTAGTAGCCAATCTTCAGAAAACAAATTTGAAAATTTTGACCAGAGGAGATTTTTATTAAGATTCATGCACAGTCTAGTTGGCAAACAAAAAAGGTCAAAGAAACTTGTATACTGTCCCAGTCTGAAGTCTTCCTTACCTCACATTATTTTTGAAAGTAATAGATTGCATGTAAACTTTGATCAAAATATACAAGCCTACTTTTGCATTTCTGTACATGATTGGAATTTTTTTGCAGCCACTGCTCATACACAAGCTTATAAAAAAACCTGTCACTAGATGCAGTGTTACATTTGAGCTTGAGATGCTTGGCATGTTCACAATAAGAACAGAGAGATGACTCCAAAACTCTTGTGGCTGCTCTTCTGCTCATCTCAGCAAACTAAGGCATGTTCTAGAAAGATCTAGTGGTTATCTTGCCTGCCACCCTATAAGGTTCAGAGTATTACTTAACAAGTATCTATATACTTGTCCTTATATTACTTACAACAATTGTACTCATATGGACTAGTATAACAATTCAACACAACCTAAATGCTGGCATTTAAAAATTCTCATTGCAAATTAAAATAAAAGACTTATTCTTAGCATCTGTGTATTCCCTCTTCAGCCTTATCATCTGATCTTTCCATTATCTGTTCAATAAAGGTAACTTATAGGTCAGGGCTCTTCCTTGAAAGGGTGAATTAAAATTCTACCAGGTGTAGATATTGTTGGATGATTTATTGAGATTCCAAATAACCTGTGCTCATGTTTATAATTAAACAATCTAATTTATCACTTACTATTGTACTTCGTAGGGGTCTTGACTCTTGACCCCCTGAGGGATTACTGCTTATATCTTCCAGATTAAGTTTTAAAGCAGTACTTAAGTGTGTAGTGAATTGATCAATGCCAGGCATTATGCGTAGCGGGCAGAGTAGATTGTACTTAATTCAGATTGATTAACAGCAAATGAGAAATGTAAGCATGAAATAAGTACATTACTCTGAACTATATGTGCACAAGAACTCCTATAGTGTCTGAACATTCTATAAAAACTCTGATTTTTCTTTAAAATTAAATAATTTTTAAAAAGAAAATGTTGCACTTTTAGAACAAATGTCTGAACAGTCTGCAGAATCCATGTGTCCTACAAATTGCAAGAATGAATTTAATGATTGCTATGGTTACATCAACACATACTGTAGAATGATATAATCATCTGTGATGTGCTATGGCACAGAAATTGCAAAGATATGTTTGATTAAAAAAAGCCATTGCCAATATGTTCTTGTTTTACAAACATATGAGCTATTTTGAAGTTCCAGAAAGGTTTAAGATGCAGGCTGTCAACTTTGTTTAGTTATTGTGATGACTACTCAAAAGGTTTTAAATTGATCTGGTAACATTTCACTAAAGAGAATTTCCTGGATTTAAGAATGAAAATCTTCCAAAATTCAAGTGGAAACTAAGAGGGTTTTTTTGCTTGTAAATCCCTTCTAATATTACTTTTATTGTAATTAAGTATCTAAAATATTAAATTCTTTTAAAATTTCTTATATCTTTCAATATTGATATTATGATTTTGATACCTTAGTTTCAGTGGTTTTCCTTCTTTTTCTTATTTTTCTGTCCCAAATGATATTTGCAACTCTAGGCAGATGGCAGAAATGAACAGAGATGGAATTAAAAGAGAGCACACGTTTGTAGATAACGTGTCAAAAGTTGACTCCTCTGTGTAACACAACATACTGTTAGAAAGACAAGTACCAAAACCCCCTTCTAGCCAAGTTTATAATTTCTAAATTATTTTCCATTACAGATTGGGCAATATGTAAAAAAATATGTAAATGGCATGAAAAAAATGTCTGAAGTGCTTTCAAATAATAAAGTTGAAAGAAAAAATACATAGATTTTATCTAGAAGCCGTAATTTGGTTGACAAGTTCAGAGTAGTTACTATGTAAATTATTTTCCTTTTCCTGGGTGTAGGCAATTACCTTATTAGTGTGCAGTACTTAGCTTGCATGTTGTCTCCTGCTGGGTGACTAATTTTTAAATGTTCAAATGTCTCAATGGATACCTATAACTGACACAATGGAAACTTACATGCATCTCAAAATGAGGTGAGAAGAAAAGTTTATTGGATACTGTCTGTAGCTCTTTATAAGAAAGCAAATATTGATAGTGAGTAATTTTTAGAGTTTAATTATTTTATGAGCTTTCTACAGTTTAAAGCCAGCAGTACAAAAGAAAGTGGATAGAATTAGCATGTCAAACTTTCACATATGATTTCAGTCTGTTTGAAGAATGATTTTGAACAAAACATCCACTTTTGGTTCTTGCCTCTTCAGTATGCAAGATAACCACTATGTTTTTTTCACAGATTTCTGCAGTCTTTAGCCTGTAAAAGGCAATTCTAGTTGGCTATGCTGTGCCTGAGGGCAAAATGAGCACCTGCTTCAAATAAATACATTTATATTTTCAATATTATAAATTGTACCAGTCAAAACTAACCAAGCTTGCAGAGCTGGATTACTGGGTGACATTACTGGGTTACTATCAATAGGTTTCACTGTATTTATGTGAAAAAATATTTTGTCAATGCCAGAGTTATATTCCAAGATATAGATTATGAAAAAATCTTTCAGGAAAATTAATGGAAATATCTTAATTACAGACATGAAAATCTGTCCGTATAAAGCTCAAGAGAATATATTGGTTTGATTCTGCTTTCCATGAGGTTGAACTAAGTAAGCAAATGAACCTTCTTTTCAAGTCTAATGTTCTGTGACTATATATTTTATACTGTCCAGTAAGATTTATTTATTCTATAACAGTCAAACACTTAGGTGTGCCATATATTCAGTTATGATAGAACAGCAGATGCTGGCAATATAAAATATTATTGTCCCTTCCAGATCACTCTTCTAGGTTGGATAGATCTTGTAATACAGCTATGGAAAGAAGCACTAGCTGTTCAACTTCAGCAGGAGAGTAATCAAAGAACATACTCGTAAGTAAAAATAAAGCTCAAAATGTGAATGTTACCAGACAGATGATAATTGGGTGTATGTGTTTGGGAAGGGTGAGTATCCAAAATGGAACTTTTGAACTCTCAGGCAGAATCCTCCTACTTGCTAGCTGCAGCTGGTATGGACTGGCTCTAGATTTATATAACACTTTGACTAAACAGAAGTATAACATCCTGAATCTTCAAATTGAAAGAGTCTTGAGAGAGAACCACAATTAAAAGGCCAGTCATGTGTTGCGCTTCCGTACCTAGATTATGTAGATTGGGAAAACTGGGGGTGTAGGGGTCTGGAAAGAAGAGGTGGTGCACAGAAGAGATATTTCTGAAAGGAAGAAGTGGTTTTGGAAAAAATAAAGGGAGCCCAGGAAGTAGAAGGCAAAGACTGTGGCTGGAGAAAAGACCTGGGAAGTAGGGAAAGGTCATAGAGATCAGTATGTACAAGAATGCTGGGGGATATCCAGGGACCTTGGATAGTGTTGCTCAAGACAGGTACCAGCAAACAGCAGCATGGCACACATTGGTACAACTTTCTGCCCAACTTACCTAGGTCAGCATCCACCTACCCAGTAGGGACTGGAGAGGCAGGGAACCTGGTGTGGCAGAGGGAGCCAGTGAGCAAGTGTGTGAGACAGCTGAGTGGGGTATAACTTAACCTCCCAGGTTTTAAAACAAAGCCCACTATGCAAATCCACTATGAATTTACTTCCTCTCACCTGTGACAGTACTATTATTCCATTTTTAATCAGATTTGGGAATTATTCAAATTTGTCTTACTAAAAGGTTATGTTTGCATTATTACAACTTGAATCTGACTTTGTCCTTGACTTGTTCTCTTTAAAGGTTTAGTGTGTTATTAATGCTTAATTTTAAAGTTACACTGTACTTATAAGATCTTAAGAATTACCTTAGTGTCACGAATGAAAAAGTGTATATTTTTCAGTTGCCCTAACAAAATCATTTGATATCTGCTTATTTATCCTCATATGATCATATGATTGAGATTTTCATACGTTTCATTAACTGTTCTTGTATTCAAGATTGTGCTCATTGGCATATTCTATCCTATTTGGTCTATATTTACATCTTATGTGTATTTATATTTATATGTGCATATATGGTTTAATTTATATCCTTTTAAACTCAGAGAGAAAAGGTCAATGCTTTTAATTTTTTATTTTTTTTTTCAGGAAGTCCTTGTTTCATAATCAAGAGGACAAGATATAAAATTGGATCTGAAACACCCTGTTGCACTCATGTTTCTTATCTTTCTTTCCCTGGAAAGGATTAAGACCTGTATATAGATATCTGAATAGGAAACGACCTCATTATTTTTTCATATTTTGTCTCATATAATTATGTCTTCTTTCTGATACTTTTGATCTCTGTTACCATGCATAAATCATATCTGAGTTCACGGATCAATCTGACCTTCAGAAAATTGGGCTCTTTCAGGTACAAACTCTATTTCAGAAAGTCTATACAGGTTTGCAGAGATCTTGTTGCAAAAAATGTTGGAAATAGGCAGACATTGTTTCTTTTGCAAAGTTTCATACTGAATTAATTTTTGCAGACCAGGAATACATAATTTTGTACAGGTACAACAAGCTACTAGCAAAACCTTTCAACAGATACACAGACCTGATAATAAATCCTACTCATCTCTGAGTCTCAGAAACAGAAGGTAAATTCCAGATCTATATGAAGGCAATGGGGAATTTTACCACTGAATGCAGGGGAGTCACTTCCACCCAATGTAGAGAAGTCAGATACCCAAAGCAAATAAAATTAGGTACATGATATTTTACTTTTCCATTCACTTGAATTCCTTTTAAAATTTCAGCTGTTTCTGAGATCATCTTATTCCCTTTCAATCTCAAAAGGAACAGCCAGGACAGAGAGCAGGGAAACAAATAAGTCTTCCTGTAAAACCTCTTCAGCCTTTATTGCACAAACTTTAAGATTAGCAAAGCTGTAAGGAAAAAACTAAACCAGAAATGTTTGATGGTGGTTTGGTTATCACAATATACCCAAACATGATACTCACAGGTGAAGGAAAGTTAAAGACTTGCATGATCTGCATGTTTTCCACTGAATGACAAGGGTTAATTTGGGAGATGGTGAGATGAACTGCCATGGAAACTGTACTAAGTACTTCATAAATCCAGATAGTAGACCTGAAAGATCACAGAAATGAACTGATGAAGTACCTTGCTAGGACATGAGGTCAGCCTTTCTGATTTCCACATAGCATGTACTCAGCAGCTGCATGAGGTCAAATGAAGTTTTGATCTAGCCCAATACTCTTAAAATGACCCATAGCAGATGTTTAGTGGAAAAAGCAAGAGTAATACTGTTGCCCCATTTATAGACAGTAAACATATCCTTCCACCTCAAGCAATTTAGAGAGTTCCTGGCTTATTTTTCTTCAATAAATGTGTCCAATTACTTTCTGCTCTCATAGTTTGAATCTTTCCTTTCTGGGACAAAAAATTCCACAGTTTACTCACACACTGTGTGAAAAAAATACTCATTTTTCCTGGTTTTTTTTTATGTTCTGCTTTATCTTTTCTTTGAGTGCTTCTTCATTTTGATCTTTTTCCATGTTTATTTTTCTTTTTTACTTTCATGATTTTACAGATTTCTCTCATAGTACACTCTTGGGTTACTCTTTCAATTACTCCTTGTATTGGGACTATGGTACATCTTTCATCATCCTTGTTACAATTCTCATACTTTTTCTAGATTTAGTTAATCCCTTCTGAAAGAAGGAGGAGTTGGAACAAAGTTATAGTACAGTGTTTGATATGTGCATAAGCTGTGAATCTACTGACATGAAGATACGTTTGAGTCCTTTCCGTGTCAAAGAGAAGTTGAGGCTAGTAATAGGAATCTACCAACTTACATCACATACTTTATAATAACTGTAATTTATTTTCTCCACATACATTTTGGCACAAAAATTTAGTTTTATGGTAAATTTAATTTGGCCCGTCTAAGACAGAGGCGTATATATTTAGACAATTTCTTATTTGCAAAAATATTCCATAGAAAAGGTTCCAGTCATCTGAAGAAGTTTTTAATGATGATTTCTTATTATGTCTTCTGATACATGCTTGTCAGAAATTATTTCTAAATTATAGATTTATGCTCTTGAATTAAAGAAGCCAGGCTAGTGATGAAGATTTTATACAGGTAGATTATTTGTGCTTAGAAGCTATAAATCTACTTGAATTCCTAAGTGATACTTAGTTTTAATTCATTAAATGTGAATTGGAACTGCTGCAGTCTCTCTCTGGTTGTGTCAATACTTCCTGCAGCATTGTATTTATTGTAAAAATGAGCTCCTAGTTGTGAATAGTGAACAAAAGTATACAAGCAGACAGAAAAACATTTACATTTGAGTCAAATTTATGTGGTGTCATTTTACACTCTTCTACTTCAATGATCTTAAAACAGAAGAGAATTAATGCCTTGACTTAAGTGTGTGCAATCATTACCAGCAAATGTATTGTAACACTCCACATTCCACTGCTCCTGGCTTCCCATCACAATTTTTCTTATCTCTCCCCATCTTTTGGTGATCACACGTGCAAAGGGTTTTTGGATAGAGTTGCTTTCATGTAAGGCTGTGCTGTTTTGCTTATGGAAAATTACATTGAAATGGCCAGAGCACAGGTGTTAGCAGACTGGAATCACTTCTTCCTCTGGGTCTTCAGGGTGCCATACCTTGTATACTCTTTTTGAAGCCAGGATATGTCTTGATAATATCCTCCATGAATACATCCAACTCTTCTCAGGAAATCTTAGTCTCTACCTTGAGCAACCTTTATTCCTCTTCAGGCTTGTTCGATGACTGTTGTTTCATTAAACCTCTTCTTTCAGAGAAATTGCACAATCACTTCAGGTATTATCTGTGGAGGTGGGCAATGTTGCAACGGGCTACTTAGTGGTTTTTGTTTTGTTTTGGTAAGATATTTGTTGCAGACAATGGGAAGAGCTCTTATCCCTTTTTTGATGAAAATTAGTCACAAACTGTCAAGTAACTCCTTCCCTTATGAAGGTTTATTTCTGGATACTACTGCTCACTGAAGAATGTTTTCAGTGCAATCAAACTGGCAAGCAGAGCTTATGGGAGGACAATGCTTTTAGCAATTATGTCTTATTTAGAATCAAACAAGAGTTCTTTCAATACAAACAGCTACTTTCAGTCTTTTTATTATTTATTCTCTTCATATATTGCCATGCTAACACCATGTCTTAAAAACTGTGTGGAGAATAGTGAGGTTGGTAGGTCATATCTCCTCTGCTAGAACTTTGAAATACTTTTCCATAACAGTGAACTGGTCAGAAGCTCATCACAGATACTGGATCTTTGCTTTTTATTCAAAGATCAAGATGTATCAGCTGACTGAAGAGTGATAAGAAGATACGTGGTGTTTCAGCTGTAGAAAATTGAATCTTATCACGTATCTGTGAGAAAACTTCCAATAAATATGACATAAACCCATGTGTCAGATATTAGCGAAACCTCATTGAATCCTATGTAAAGTTCTGATCACCCTTTTTCAATACAGATTGACTTTGACTTGAAGGGTCTTAAAAAGGAAAAAAAAAAAGGTGTAATGATCAAGAGGAGGAAAGCCTTCCATGTGTAAGGGGAAGAAAGAAGAATGTGGTTAAGTATCATTAACAAACTCAGTGGTGGGGTCTCTAGGATTCTGTAGGAGTTCTGCCAGTGTGAATATGGGGTGTAAAGAGCCTGGTAACAGCTTCAATTCATTATGGTTTTAAAACAACAAGATGTGAGTGGGAACTAACAGAAAAATTAATTCTGTGTAACTTCAGGTCTCTAATTGTATCATCTGAATCATCACTTACTATACACTTAACCATTGGCTGTAAAAGAAATCAGACTCCCAGTGGAAAGTGCTTAGAAACTCATCTGGACTGGACAGCTTATTTCTATTCTACAAAACAAAATTCAGAAGGATATTTGTATACTTGACTCTTATTCAAGGATCTGTGTTCCCATTTTTTCCTTTGACAAACTAGGGCTAAACAGAGGTTAGGCAACTAATTGCTTTGATGGTTCTGGGACTGCATAATCAAAAGAAAGTAATGAGTAGAAAATGTTAATGTAAGATTAATTGTTCTCTTCAGCTATATGCACAGACACATGATTGAGAATTAGAAAAAAATAAAGATTAGTGCTGAAGACAAGCCTTTACTTGAAACTAGAGTTGAAAAAACCCAAAATCTTATAAAGACTTATCCTTCTTAAGATCATAGGTACAGAATTAACACAGAACAGAGTAGTAAAAAAGGAATATATTTATTGACTGTATGGAATACTTGTAATACCTGTATAGTTGAGGGATGCAAAATATATGTAAATAAAAGATTAGAAGTATACAAATACATTGAGATAAAATTTTGAACACAAGATAAATGAAGGCACAATAATAATAAATCATGCTCTTAAAGAGTTAAAGAAATAACAGCCTATAAAAATGGTGAAAAAGTATTTTAGAATTAGTTTTAGGATTTTATGTTAGATATGAGTGGAAAGCTATTTCTTGACATGATTGCCATGCCAGGGTAACTTTGACTCTGCCAAAACAGAGGGTTTTCATTTTCTTCACTCTGTGACCTTTCAAAATTGCAGGAGTTCAATGGCAACCAATTTGGAACATCCATCATTCTCATCACAGCTGCTCCAACATCCCTGAGTACATGGGTGCTGAAATGGGAAAGAAATTAACAGTTCATTTGTGAAAAGTGTACTTTCTTTCCTAAGTGCCTGATGAGACTTCACCCTCTGTGTGTCTGTTGCAGATAAATCAGCCTTCATACTTAACTTCATTACACAAAATAGCAAAAGCATACACTGAAATATCTGGAAACAATCAAGAGAAATACAGAAAATATCAGATCTTTATTTTGAGTTTCTGGAACAAAGGAAAACTGAACAACCAACACTATATAAACAGTATAAATATTTCAATGGATAGACAGGTCAATAAATAACATATAGAGGAATAAATTTTTCTTTATGTGGTATCCAATTCAGATTCTACATTTGAACCATTACCATTAAAAATAGTAACCATAGAATATTTGCCACAGTTCATTAATTCCAATATAGCTTATGCAACATTTTTCAAAAATAGTATCCAGCTCAAAATACTAGTCACCTGCTCCTGTTTAAAGACACGCACTGGAGCATTCAGCTTCATCCTTAGACCAAAATCCCACTCCAACAGTTCAATCTGTCTGGGTTTTTACCTATCCCAAAAGACTCTTAGAAGAAATAAGTCCAGGAAAATGCCTGTAAGTGCAGCAGACACAAAATATTCACAACATGGCTTAATTATACTTTCATAAGTAATTTGTGGTTGCTCATGTGTTTTATATTGTGTCTGTCTAGTGCATGTAGATTTTGAAATGGGGAGACAAATCTTCATAGGCTTGTTTACTTCTGGATATCAAGCCAGTTAAGGCTCTCTAGGCTCCAGTGCCCAATTTAGGTGTGTGTAGTATAGCACAGAGAGCATTATCAAGACTTCTCGTTTACCAGATCCTGTGGCATGTCTGATCCTGGCACTCCCTCTGACTTGACCTGTGTATACTACATACACCTTGTGATGTAGCACGTAGCTTAGCATGGGCTGCAGTTGGTGGTGACATCCATGTATCCTGTCACCTTAGTGTGAAAGCACATTATGTCAATCTGGAAGAGCAGAGAGAAGGAGGAAGTGGTTTCAGATAGCTCTTAGAAGAAGGCATAGACACTCCAGGAAAGGTTATTTTGACAGAGACAGAATGATTCAGGAATGCAGTCTCTTGAACAGCACTGTCTGTCTTTCATGTCTGAGTGGGAAGGTGGCACCTCCCCTGAGCTCTGGCCAGAGTGTCTTGATAGTCTGGGAAGACAGGAGAATGCAGATCTGATGATGGTATACACAATGTTTCCATATCTGTGTCCCTTAGCAAGTGAGAGCTCTCTTCTTGTCACTCACATGGGAATGATGTTAGGGTGTATAGGTACTTCGTTGGTGACAGCACTTGCCACCAAGATCATAGAATCATAGAATCGTCAGGGTTGGAAGGGACCTTAAAGATCATCTAGTTCCAAGCCCCCTGCCATGGGCAGGGACACCTCCCACTAGATCAGGTTGCTCAGAGCCCCATCCAGCCTGCCCTTAAAAACTCCCAGGGATGGGGCTTCCACCACCTCTCTGGGCAACCTGTTCCAGTGTCTCACCTCCCTCATGGTGAAGAACTTCTTCCTAACGTCTAATCTCAATCTACCCACCTCTAGTTTTGACCCATTCCCCCTAGCTCTACCACTACCCGACATCCTAAAACGTCCCTCACCAGCTGTCTTGTAGCCCCCCTCAAGATACTGGAAGGCCACAATAAGGTCTCCTTGGAGCCTTCTCTTCTCCAGACTGAATAACCCCAACACTCTCAGTCTGTCCTNAAATGATGTCAGTTGCTCTTCCCTTGTCTATTGATGTTGTGACCTTCTCATAGAAGGCCACAGGTTTTTCAGGCACTATTTGCCCTTGGTGAAGCCGTGTTGATTGTACCAAATCACCTTCTCGTTATTCTTCTGCGTCAGCAGTGCCTCCAAAAGGATCTGCTCCATGATCTCACCAGGCATAGAGATGAGATTGACTGGCCTATAGTTCCCCAGTTCTTCCTTCTTTCCCTTTTTGAAAATGGGGGTTATGTTTCCCCTTTTCCAGTCAGTGGGGTCTTCACTGAACTGACATGACTTTTGGAATATAATAGAGAGCGTTTTAACAACCTCATGCACCAGTTCCCTCAGTACCCCTGGGTGTATCCCGTCAGGTTCCATGGACTTGTGCACTTTGAGGTTCAGCAGATGGTCACGACCCTGATCTTCGCTTATAATGGGCAGTTCTTTCTGTCAGCCCCTGCCGTTATCTTCTGTGACTCTGGGAGTGTGGCTGGAACCCTTGCCAGTGAATATTGAGGTAAAGAAGACATCGAGAACCTCGGCCTTCACTATATCAGTTGTCACCAGTTCTCTCATTTCCTTTCTGAGTGGGCCCACATCTTCCCTAGTCTTCTTTTTACCATTAATATACCTGTAGAAATTTTTGCTATTCCCCTTGATCTCCCTGGTTAGATTTAATTCTAACTGAGCTTTATCTTTTCTAATCAGGTCTCTTGCTGCTCAGGCAGCTTCCTTATATGACCCCGATTTTAGCTGTCCGTCCTTCCACTCCTTGTAAAGTTTCTTTTTGTGTGACAGTGTGTCCAGGAGCTCTTTGCTCATCCAGGCAGGTCTCCAAGCACTCTTTCCTGCCTTCCTCTTTGTCGGTATACTTTGCTCCTGGACACGGAGAAGGTGATCCTTGAATACTGACCAGCTGTCCTGGGCCCCAGGAAGTCCATAACCGTATTCTCATTGTCATAGACATACTCAATAACAGTTCTTGCTAAGTGTGGCTCTTGCACATTGGGCTGCTTGAATGTCTTGAGTACCTCTGGCATTTCCCATGGGAGTGACACAAGGCCACTGTGGAGAATGCTGTCAGAGGAGCATCATTTTCCACACCAATGGCCTCAGTGGGCCAGGTGCTTTCAAGTCAGCCCCCAGTGTATGCTGATAGTAATGCACTCAGAATAAAATCATGCCTCACGAAAGACATCTCCAGATGTGCTGCAACAGATCAGGGTCAGTTACAAAACAATGCTGAAATTATACGCAAAATCCCTATTTCAATGAAGCCAATGGAAAAGTCTATTTTAGTCTATTGCATCACCCTATTTTGTGATTGGTGAAAACTGTACAGATATGCAACAAAAGTAAAAGCTCAGAAACAGGATTTTTATCCTCTTCTGACCTCCTGTAAAGCTTTTGGTTTTCCAGGTCTCTTGGGGTACCAGTGAACCTGTTTTCCATCTTATGAAGATAACATTCAGTTGTAGTAAGATACTGTGTCAGAGAGGTACATGTGTTAGTATGTGTAAACATTAGGTTGCAAATAGTAGAAAAGTTCATTATTCCATTGAAGATTTAAATATTTTGCTTTTGTTTCCAGTGTACTCCAGCCTCAGTAAAGCTTTCTTTTAATGACTTCCTGTTATTAAACATTATTAAATGGATGTTTCAGCTGTGTTTTATATTCATATTTTACAAAATTAGGTATATAAAATTTTTTATTCATGAATATTTTAATTGAGTCCATCTTTTGGTTAAATTCCTTGTTAAACTACTTGTTTACTATAAAACTAATGTGGGAGGGGGGCAAAAGAGAAAATTTGTCCAAACTCTATCTCCATAAGGACTAAGACACAAAGTAACTTGAGGCTATTAATATTGCAAATCTTTGTACTAGAGATTTCAAAGTGAATGTATTCCAACATCATACAGGCAATTAAAAAAGAATCACAAAGTAGATCTTATAACCCTCTATTTTGTGAAATTTCCTAGTGTTACCAGTATTAAAAAATGTTTCCCATGTTCCTGGAAATCTCTGAACAGCAAAAAATTGTAAATAAAAAGAAGATACTAATAAATATAATTGCATCTTGCTTATCCACGTCAATAGAAATAATAAACATGACATTCTCATTGAGAACCCATCAAAGCACACTTCTGATTACCAATATTAATCACTCTGAAAGTACTCTTATTAGCAGCTTTTATGGTCTTCCATTGTGCAACATGCTGATTACTCATCTTGGTATCATCAAGTAGTAAAAGTGTTTTTATCTTCACAGACTAGGATGCTATAATGAATTTCTGTTTGCTTTGGTTTTGTGTTTGGTTTTGTGTTTTTGTTTGGTGGAGGGTTTTTTTGGAATCTAACAGGAGCAACATGAGAAATATTTTTGCTACAGCTAACAAGCTCAGGATTTAGGAGCAAGCACTGTGCCTCCCGAAGGCATATTTAAAACTCTTCTAGTCCAGTACTTTTCTGAATTTATTTGAATATTACACTCCAGCACCTTGGGGAGCCTCATAAATTGAATAGAGTTTTATTTTCTGTTTTAAAAGACAGTACATGCTTCTTTTATTTGCAAGATCATGGTACAAACTGACAGATACCCTCCAGCTATTATCAAAACTAACCAATATTTATTATGCAAAACCCCCCTGAAACTACTTGTTATTGTACCAAGTGTCTGAAGTGAAAAATAAATGTGATGCAAGTTCAAAAAGAAACTAACCCCTTCACTCACTCCTACCTGAGCTCAAACACCCTTCACAGTGCTGTGAAGTAACAACATGCTGGAATTAGAGGACAGAAAACCTTGGATGTGGTTTGGGCTGGACTTTTTTCTGTATACACAGTGAGCCAGCATTGCTTAAGTATTCCCCTCAAAGACATATTCTGTCCAGAGTGATATGCATCTCAAAACAGGATTTGTTTGAATCTGTTTGAAAAATATCTTTTATTGGTAGAGCTAGAATAGAAATTATGATGATAAGAACAATTATTATTAATAATAAATAATAATAAGATAAAAACCCGAACAAGCTGGGATAGATATCTCACTTGAAATAATACTTTTAACATGTGTGCTATATAATATACTCTTATACCATTTTAAGGAAAGGATAATCTGCCTGTGGTACTAACATTGATAATTCTTTCATTAGTTATACAGAGGAGCTTTAGAGCTAGCACTAAGTGATGAGTTCATTTAGTCAAGTGGTTAAGTAGGTGGTTAACCATGAAGTTCAGAGCGTGATCGCAGGAAATCATGCTGTTGGTGCTTGAAGGCACATCTACGTTTCTGTCAGGTGGTTTAAAACCCGTGCTTCAGAGACAGAAAATGAAAGCATGGAAAAGGGAATGATCCATTTAATCTTCTAACAGAGCATTAAGAGTATCTTCAGGTTAGTAAATAATTTATGAAATATTATCTTCCATGGCTATGGGTATGGTATGGTCAGAGAAGTGTACAAATAACGACACTTAAGTAACCATTATGTGACCAGCTGTATCACTTTCTTTCTTTTCTGAAGCTATTGAACTCTCCTTAGTTGCATATCCTTGGTTGACAGAACTCAGCGTCTCTTTATTGACCAGTTACTCAATGGCTCATAATAGAACTCTTTTAGTCTAATTTCTTTGATCTTATAGAATTACGAAGTGTTTTTAATTTGTGGGGGTAAAAAAGGACTCTGAATGAAGCAATCCTATTTCTTCCTTCGGCTTCCACTCTCATTACTAATTTATTTGAACCCCAAACATAAACTCGTCAGTGCATTTACCCAAAATAGAGTGAGTCACTGGCGCTCTCTTAGACACAAACCATATGAATTTGTATTCTTGTAATCTTCTGCTTCCTCCGACTTCATACATCTTCTTACTAGAAAACACTTAAGAAAATTGAAAAACACCACAACAAGTGGTTAATCAACACTGCTTCTAATAATAATTACTGTTAGAAATATATGTCTATACATTAAAGAAACAGACTAGACTTATTCAAATTAGCAAAAAGACAATCTCAACAGTCTAAGCATTATCATATTAGCCAAGAGAGAAGTTGTGTAAAGAAACAAAGGGAAATAATGACTTAGTAAAAGCAGCACTAGTATTAGCACAGTTATAACCCAGTTGTAATTTTTAATTTTATTTGTCTTGTCTCTCACAATAGATATTTGTTCAAGGGCATAGTAATTCTGGGGTTCCCTTTCAAGAATGTGCTGATAGTAAAATATCCCTGGTGAAACTCAATAATTGTAATATTTCTTGATGGAAAATACGTATATAATCATAGTAGAATGTAATTGGTCATATTTGCTTCATGTTGCCTTTTTGGAAATGTATTTGGCCTCCTAAGGAATGCCAGAAATCCTGGAAAAAATATTGTATTAGTATCAAAATAGTGTTTAGATATCTGGTTATTTCATAATATTTAGTTCAAATGAATTTTTACTCCTGGAAATATAGTTATTTTCCTGGCTTTATTAAATGACATTTTATGATTCTCAGAGTAATCCACTACTATGGAAATTTGCTGATTGTATACTTTTGCATAATAAGCTCCTTATTCAGTGTAAACTTTAATTTCAGTCATCATGTACAAATTAATATATAAGACCATAATAGTGCTTAAAACCAGTTTCAGTATGTTGCTATTCTCGAAAAAAATACTCCACTGATTCTTCCCTTTCCTTTGAGAACTGGCATACTTCAGAGTCAGAGACAAAGCAAAAACTAGTTTCCTTGCAGATGAAGTTATTTTGAAAGGAGACAAAATGAGACAGGCAGGGTTTGTGTACCCTCTATTATTTTATGTACAGCAGCCATTTTCTAACAATGAAAGCCTAAAACATAAAGAACTAGAAAAGAAATAGTATAGCATAAATTCTATTATCTTAAATGTTTCAGTCATTTTATAGTCTACAGATGATATAAAACCTGTGTCTTTTCTGCTTGTTATTGTTGTATTTCATGTTAATATATCATCAGACTTATTCCAGGAATGAATACAAATAGAAAATCTCAAAATCATCCAGTTTATAGTCCACATCAACAATGGCCAGCTGCAATAGTCAAGAAAATTAAAGAACTTATCCGGCTTGCTGTCTTTATTGCTCCATAGATATCTTGATATCTGTACCAAGTAGCTGATGCATTCAAGTATCAGGAAACTAAAAGTAGTAGTGCTGGAAAACAAATGTCATTCTTCTGCTTTACATTATGTCTCATTAACTTTGGGAATTACTCCCATTGATCAAATTAGGAGTGTAGGTAGCCCTTGGTTATTTGATTTTATTTGGGGATTTGAAATGTGTGTTTCAGAACCTGATGAAATCACTGGGTGTGACAAAATGAGAGTTCTCCTTTTCTGAATCCTGCTGCCTCTCCATGTACCATACAGAAGAAGAAGGTATTGGCACAGATTTAACATTGGGTTTCATTTGTGGTTATTGCTTAGATATCATGCTAAAGAAATGAGAGAGAGAAACTGATTAAGAAAACTCACTCTGAAGGTAAAAAAAATTATTAAATTGGAGTTGGATTCAGGCCAGGGGTGGTGAATGTGGTAAATTAAGAATAATGAGGTCTCAGTTAGGGAAAATCTAGGTAATTAAAAAGGAACGGAAAGGCCTTCTAGACTGTCCGAAGAGACATTATTGAATAAAAAGAGTTTGGTGAAATCTTAACATGTAGGCTAGCAGGTATCAAATGCACATCTTCAATAGAATGACAGTATATTGTGGTACATGTCTGTATGTAAGTACAGAGTGATTATTCCAACAAATTTTCTAGGATACCTTGGTTCAAATTTTAGTTAAGCAGTTAAAGTTTGAAGTGCTTATCTTTAGTAAACTTTAAAACTATTTGTGTTGAGGGAAGGAAATGCAGAAAAAAAGGAATAAGCAGAAGAAAGCTGCTACAATTTCAAAAGTAACATTTAGCAACATTTTTCCACTTGGAAAAGAAACCAGAACTTGGTAATCTTAGAATCACAGAATCATAGAATCATTTAGATTGGAGAAAACCTCTAAGATTATCAAGTCCAACCTTTGTCCAACATTCCCCTGACTCCTAGAAAATGTCTCGAAGTGCCACATCTACTTGTTTTTGAACACCTCCAGGAATGGTGGCTGCACCACCTCCCTGGGCAGTCTGTTCCAATGCTTATCTTACAAAGAATAATAAGGATTTAGATATAGAATGAAATGAGTATTTAATCTACTGAATGTTCCTACTAAAGTAGGATCCCTCTCTTCAATCTGTGCTTGAATCCATCTTTCAAGCTTTCAAAAGAACCTGAAATACTTTGTACTTCCACTTTTCCATACTATTATTCCTCTGGTTTTTGCTTCTTTGTTTTTTTTTTTTGTTTATTTGGGGGTTTTTTTGTTCCAGTTGGGGCTTTTTTGTGTGTGTTTTTTGTTTCGGTTTTGTTTTTCTTTCTCTTTCCATTTGCTTCTTTTTGATATTTCATAGTCTTTCTTTTCATTTCATGTTACAGCTGTTATGGAACAATATTTATATATGAAGTGCCCTGTATAGGGTATTGGCAGGGGTGTGGATTATGTGTCTGAAATGAGAAGACTTCTGCATCATTCTATTCACACAGACGAGATTTCTTTCCTTCTAGCACCTAACAATACATCCGTCTTTGTCAATGTCTATTTACTATAAATTAGCTCAGGCATATTTCTTCAGTGATTCAAGTCCTTCTTTATTACTCCTCATTACTTGGTGTTCCACCCAATTTAATCACATCTGCATACTGGGAAATTGTCCTTACACTCATTATTCTAGTTGTTTGTATTATGATACGCTTGATAAAGCTGAATTCTTAGCTAGTTCTCTCTATTATATAAGTAAGTTTATCATTCTATATGTGAACCATGTTCTTGATGCCAGATCTAACACCATATCTTTGACATCATTATCATTTCATTTGAAATTTATGACAGCAAGATGTTAAATGAAATGTCTGCAGTAGAATGCTAATAAATTTTCCAGGAAAGTGAAACCTGTAGTTAAGTCTTGATCTATTTCCACAGTGATTCTTCTAGCTATTTCAATACAGGATTTTTGGAAAATAACATTTTGTTAGCACTGTTCTTCAGACATCCTTCCTGAAATTAGAAGTCTTTTGACCAATGGGAATGTGGTATGGTAGCTATAATTTGTGACAACAGCTAGTTCCTATTCCTGACTGACAGATTTTGCAGTGTGATCTGGACTCACTAGGTGTACCAGCTCACTCATAAGTAAAATGTGCAGAGCAGTGTAATACTTAGTGTATTTTGTAGAAAAACTCTACTTCCTCATGTTGAAATGCTTTCATTTTTATAAGAGGAGCCCAAACTTAAAGGCTTATACCTGATTATTTCATACCCTTCAGAAAGAACCAACATCCAAATCTAAACTTCGTGATTGAAAATTGTTGCTAAAATTGTCAGCCCATGCTTGTCACCAGAGTAGCTCTTCTTCATTATCATGCAATAGGATGAACTTCGTGTATAGCTGTCAGAGTTGTTCATTCGTTATTTGTGGAGTAATAGATCTTTGTTACCATTTTTTTTTCTTCCTATGCAGGGTATAAAACAAAGGCTAAACTAAAAACTAGAGTTATATAAATAAATCTGGCACTTGACAAGATCTGGTTATACACTCAAGTTTTCATGAAAGAATCTTAGGTTCACTCCAGCTTTATGGTTTTTAGTGACTTTTAAGTGGTTTGATATTTATAGTTTTACTCAATAGCAGTGGTAATAAAAATCTAATTGCAAAGCAAAGCTATTTACTCATTACAATTGTGATAATACAAACAGAACCAAAGAAAGATATTTACTTAAACTATAGAAATAATGATAACCTTTTTTTTCAGAATTTCTTTGAGTTTTTTTTAATATAATTTAGTATTTCCCAGTTCTGGAAGCAGAATACAGAGCACTTACTGCAGAATTTTTACCATATCAGAAATAAAGGAATAACCCAATCCTTAGATTTGTACATCAAAAAGCTTTATCTAATATATTGACTAATGTATATTTTTTTCTGGAATGAGCAATTCTGAGGTTTGGCCATCATTCTGTCATTGTTTCTTGATAGAAAGTAAATTCAAGCCAGCATCTGAAAACAATCGATGGCAAATTAGGATGACCAAAATGGATTTTCTGTTTTTCTCTTGGTCCTACATTTCAAAATAATAATAAATCACTGTCATTACTGGGCAAAATAAAGTAGTACACTTTAGAAGCTTTATTAAACTTTACCCATAAATCTTGAAGTTGTATGATGGTGCAACATATATCCAGATGTTGTGGTAAAGTAGCAACATCAAATCAGTGATAGGGCATTATCTTTGCCAATAATCAGAAGTGACGAAAAAAAAAGAGCATAGGCAGAAGAGAAACCAGGACATTTTAAAATCCATTGTGCATACATTCACATAGCTGTGACAGGAGCTATTGGTACTCCTGTCTTTTAAATTTGGCCAAATGGAATTAAAAAAAAAAATAAAATGAGGGATCCTCATAACAGTTTATTGGATATTTCAGAATGGTTCTGATGAGGCTCTCACTACATTGGTATAATTTGTTGTTAATAAAATATATTCTAATCCATGGTAGTCACAGTTCAGGCTGATTTTCTACAATAATAGGTCTAAAATCCTTACCCTGATGTACCTAGGGATATGAAAGCTATTCTGTACAAAGGATTCACTAGATATAGCTGAAACACTAGATATAGCTGATATTCATTATAATATTTATTGATCCTTATTCTTTGCTTATAAAAATATAGGAGATAAATTAAAACATTGCTAGCCTGTGAGATCTTCACTCCCTTTCAACTTTTCATTTAGTTTGTATTACATATTTTCATTGTTGATTATTTGGCAGCAAGTCAAAATAAGTCAAACAATGTTTATCTTAATATCTATGTAAACTTTGCTCTGTATAGAAAATTGCTGATGATGTATTAAACTCATAAGTTTTTCAATGGTTCTCTAAGCTATATAGCAGTACCAGAAATTAGTGGGTTGAATTCAATGACTTTCAGTGAGTATAACTTCATGTTTAAGACATAGCAATTTGTTTTCCTCACATGCATGTTTATTGTGTCTCCACTTTCCTATAGTTGGAATGCATGAAGACAATATTAAGAACTAGAAGATACGTAGACAACTCTCACTAATATTATGAACAGTTTAGACATGTTTTTAAAATAGCTTCTGCTCAGTAAAACCTTGCATATACTTATGTCTTTCATCAAAACCAAAAAGAAAGAAATTGAAAGACAAGCTAATTAAAGAGAAACATTCAGAAACTTGAGTGTATGGATTGAAAGACTAATTACAAGTTTTCAATAGTCTCCTTTGTTTCTATTTTCCATTAGTGCTTTTCCTTCAGAAAAAAAAGAGTCAATTTCTACTAGAACTAGCTAATAATGTTTAGTTCCTCATCCTACATTTTAATTTTGGGCTGGGTTTTTTTTGTTTGTTTTTACACTTTGGTGTGTTTTGGACTTCTACATCCCGTTTTCCTTAAGCAAAAAGGAAAGTCAGAGAAATATGATCGTGTAAATTTGATGGAAAAGCCATGTTATACTGCTCAGCTTTATAAATTATGCACAAATATTGACTTGCATATGCTGTAAGACCTCCTAGAATAGGGCCCCAGCATGTGCATCTGTTGAAAAAGCCTGCCAAAAAAAGCGTGTTTCGGCCTCCAAAATGTAAAATATGCATATTCAATTACAAAAAATCCTGACATCATTTCAAAAAGGTTTCAGTAACTTGCTGCAGTCCCCAGGAAGCAATAACTTGCGTGCCAACAACTCATGTAAGTTTTATGTATCTATTTAACTTGATTAAACAACAACTCCAAAAATAAATTAATGTTACTGCATGGCATTTCTTGTATCACACGATACACTGGAATTATTTCCAAGGAACATTCTTACATATAACGACATATATGCAAGCATCTCTCTATTTCATGGATCATTTTGAGAGTAGAAGAGTAGGACAGTCAACCATAAGCTGAAGTGTTCAAAATGCTTGGTGTTGCCGGATGTTTTTCTTTTGGATACATTTTTGCTTCAGTGTACTTGACAATATTTTTTGCCATCTTGTTAAAAAGAACCAAAATGATAACTGAATATTTATGGAAAGAAATGCGCACTTTGAAACATCACCTTTGCCATTTTATTTCTGTGCCAGCATCTAAGTTATATTTTGGGAGTATAGCATGTTTAATATATACACTTTCCTTTGAATAAGAATATGAACTTTCCTTTCATGGATAAAAAATGTCTTGTAGTCACATTTGCTTTTCTTCTCAGTTCCTCTTTTTGCCACAGTCTCTACCAAATGACCAGCAATACAATATGAACGCTACCTCATACCTAAAATAAATATAGATAGGCTGACCTAACCACAGGCATACTTTTAATGAACACGATTTTGAGTGTTTTATACAGCTGTAATCTAAGATTAGGAACATATGGTTCTGGTGGTAAATTAGCACGATGAAGATATATAGCAGTGAAAATTTCATGACATTTTCAGAACACATAAAGAACCCTGGGCTTAGATAAATTCAGACCTAACTCATTTTGAAACATGAAGGTTGTAGCCTTGTCAAAACAAGTCTGAATAATGATAATACTGTAATGATTTATTGAAGTTCTTATGAGGAATAATAAGGAGAGTTTTAAATTATCATCTGTGTTAGTGTTTCATCTGCATGGGAATCATATAGAATTATGGTTGAGAATAATAAAGCCTCAACAGAACGGCCAAATGATTACCAGGATAAAACCCCAAAATCCTGTAAAAACATTTAATTTAATTTCATTAGATTTTCCTTTCTGAAAATATTTATTAAGGGGACCAAAACCAATGGATTTGGAAGTCATCCTTTTCTGAGCTCCATCTGCATCCATGAAAGCAGAGCATTGCATCAACATAGGAAAGGTTTTGCTATAAACAGTTCCACCCTGATCAGACTAAAATACACTCTGTACACACAGTGCTTCAGAGTCCTTTTTAATTTAATTGACTTTCTGGAAAGATCTATATTTCTAGAAATGTCCAAAACTAATTTTTGGACTTCCGTTTCCTGAAGTGGCTTGATGGCCACACCCTAAGAGTAGCTGTCGATGGGTCCATGTCCAAGTGGAGGCCAGTGACAAGTGGAGTCCCTCAGGGATCAGTACTGGGACTGGTCTTGCTTGACATCTTTGTTGGCGACATGGACAGTGGCATTGAGTGCACCCTCAGCAAGTTTGCCAATGACACCAAGCTGTGTGGTGTGGNAAGGGCAGGCTGGATGGGGCTCTGAGCAACCTGATCTAGTGGGAGGTGTCCCTGCCCATGGCAGGGGGCTTGGAACTAGATGATCTTTAAGGTCCCTTCCAACCCTGACGATTCTATGATTCTACTGTGGTTTTTCAAAACCAGAACGGACCAGAAGTCACATAAATAACCTTGTCATTATATATCAATCAAGTTTAGTTAGAAAATTATATGTATGCATATAAATAAACCCATGAGTTTTAAAATTCTGGAAATAAAGACATGGAACATTTTTCTATCACATTAATATCTATCAGGACTTCTCTGCCATCATGAATGATAGTGAAATCTGAGGTATGATGTTAGAGAGAGAGACATGGGAAAAAGGAGAAAACGTGAGAGGAAGAGGGAGAAATTTACTCAGCATATACCAAAACAATATGGAAACAATATACCAAAAATTACAGGATATACTACGAATATTTTTACCCCATTATGATCAAGTCTGAAGAGTATTACTAACTACATAGGAACTGAGCAGTCCATCTGGATGTAGTAGCAAAAATATGATGCATTGTGGAAGCGTGATGCAAGCTGTAGGTACGGCAGCAATTTTCATGTTTTTTTCTGGAGCCAGATGGCAAAAAACAAATTTATAGTGAAATGAGCTATAAATTCCTTTGGTACTAGGACTCCAACCAAGACATAACAAGTCTGAATTCTTAATTAGTTTAACCTACAGAATCCTTGGACTAACAATTACTGTTTTATTTTTGTCTCTCAAAGATAAATAACTTTTAGGAGCTTTAAAGACTGTCATACTAGAATCCATACATCAGTAGTTTTTTTAATATTAAAGAAAATAAATTTCAATTACTTTAATAACTTGTGAAGAACTGGAAGCAAACATAGGTAAAGAAGATGGTTCAAATTGAAAATATATGCTGCCTATGAGAAAAGGTATTGATAGTATTTTCATCACATTAACTTTGAAAAGGGTTTATTTTTAAAGTTTGATACTATGGATTCCTACTGGTTAATGTTACTGTGAATATTAAAGCTCTTTTTTACTGATAAAGATAACAGTCAATTAAGAATTTAAAATTCCAATATATTTTTTTAAAATTTTCATAAGCCTCATGAGAATTAATCTGAGTTTTCTGAACAAGGAGGTTAAAATTTCATAAGCACAAATAAAATAGGTGGGTCTTTTCATTCACTAAGAAGAAAGGATGAGTGAAGATCTGGGTAACACCAGTACCACTTAGCCCTATGTGATCATCTTGATTTCTGTTTCTTACTTTTTAGGAAAAACCTCTTATTGCAACTCTTAAGGTTTCAAGAACACTTGCACAGAGACACCTCTTTGGAAAAGCTGTCCAGGAATTTCACACATTTATATATAAACATTCAGGTTCATAAGATATCATATTCATACTGTCTCCCTTACTGTGATAATTTTCAAGAAATTATATTCTGTCAGAAGCTTTTAACAAGGTGTAACAGGGACAATAGCCTCTTGGAGAAGAGTATGATACCAAGCTCTGAAAATCCTGGATTCATTTGCATCAGAGTCACTTTAAAAGTTGACCAGTGAAGAGCATCACTGAAGCTACTAAGTAAAAGGAATTATAAGAACAAAAAAATCTACATCATTCCAGAGCTTAATAAAAAATCATAAAAGTAGGTGTTATACGACTAGGGAAGAAAGATATATTTTTAGCACTTCCTCTGTTCTTCCTTTGTTATTATCAGGTGTGTCTCTATAAGGGAGATCAGATTAAAACCATACATTAGTGTAACCTCTGCTAAGTATATCTAACTTTATAGCCAGTAAAATTCAATTATCAACATCAAAAAAGTAACTAAGACATTTGAATCTATGATGGTGTACAGTGAAGAATAATTACAAGATTGACTGGTATACATATATGCTCTGAATTCACGAATGCTGAATCTGGTAAAAGACATGCACTTTTCTTCTTTAAATGCTTATTTGCATCCAAGCAAAATACATGTGACTTATATAATGGGGATAAACAGATGTCACATGTCAGTATTTTGGTTATTATAACTACAATTCAGTTAACATAGTGTGAATTAATAAGAAATACTCTTAGTTTTTCTTTAGGCCAGATATTTTACAGGATGTTTTAAACAGTGACTTGTTTTTTCAGTTAAGAACAACTGTATGTTTTTAAAAACAGGTTACCATGGAACCGATCTCCTTACACTCAAGAAGCCGAGCAGACATTGCTGAAAGGCATAACCCAAAGGGTCTTACTACTTTTGGAAACTAAACCAAGCCCAAATTCTAGGTTAATTTCACTTTTTTTAAGAAAACAAAAATAGATGCTGCAATTGCATCTCCAACAGTTTTTCAATCATTAACAGAAGAAACACCTTAGAAAGTCTACAAACTCCAGGTCAAGATCAGAACTTTTACAGGAAAATCAGTTTTGAGTAAACCTGGAACTCATACTCTGTGAGATTGACAAGATCTAGTTATTTTTGCAATATAATTAAAATTAAATTATGTAATTTAATTAAAAAATCCTCTTGAATATCAAGAATTTGTGTTTCTTAAAACATTCATCTGTCTTTGAAAACCCAACACTAGAATTACTTCAGTCTAAAGAAAAAGTAAGCTACCAGCATGCAATTCTTTTTTGTTTCTGAAGCAGCTTTGCCTTGCTGCCCAAACCTCTTCCACATTTTAAGTCTGGTGTGCTATGATACCTATACTATACCTCCTTAAAAATACAGATTTTCAGTTAACCAGGCAAGAATATTTCCCTTTAACTGAAGATACTTGCTAAGGTAATTACCTACAAGAATAAGTGACAACCTTGCCTGCAATTTGGAAAGAGGCATTAATAAGCACTTCTCCAGAGCCTCATAAAATGAGTCTGTATTCATAAACAGAAGAAAACTTGGGTATATTTCAAGATATGGTCACAAGTACTTGGGCATAGCTCCAATTCCCTTAGTACTTAGTGGAGAAATATTGCTAGATGAACTCAGAAATATATAGTGGAAAATGGTGGCAAGCAGGAATTTTCAACAGTTGTGGTTTTTTGAACTACACTTTAAGAGAACGATACACTGCTGCCCCACTGGGTGGCCCCTATGCTATACTTTTAATATTTTTAATGTCTTAATTTCTTTTAAGCAATGCTTTCTTTAATTTTATGATTAGCCAAACTAGAAGCTAGAAAAACAATATCTTTTAACTTCCTTTCTGATGAATAATAAATGTCACATAGGAATTGGAAAGTAGGATGTAGTCACGTGTGCCATCTGCTGCATATGGGAACAGAAGAAAGATATTAGACTTTAAATTAGGGGTTGCTTCATAGGAACTCAAAGATGAAAGGAAACCACACCGATCACTTGGAAAGTAATACCAGCCTCTATCAGTCATTAGAAATCTATCAGTGCTTAGAAAACATCACAATATGACAAGATACTCTTGAAAGCCCTCTAAGGAATATCTACAAAGTGTATTTTAAATAGAAATTAATATCATTAAACACATACAGTCTTCAGATTATTTACTCTAATTTATTTTCATTTCTGGGTGCCTAAGGCCTGTGATAGCAGGTTATGTGGAGACATTTCTGAGGTAAAACATGAAACTTTGCATGTTGCATTCCCATAGCAACTGACTATTCACAACAGTAAGAGGAGATACATTTTTACATAAAAATTGACCTACTTACAAAAAAAAATAAATCTACATTTTACCTCAAAAATAGAGGCAATTATTGTGCCCATCACTCTGTGTATAAAAATCTTCATGCTGTTCACCTGCTTCAAATCCAGATCACTTATGTAATTAAAGTTATATTACTATCCATCCCAGCTGCCCATTTGGTCCCAGCTGTAACTAGGATTGGACATTGAGCCAGCAGTAAGTGACACAGATTAGACTTGCCTGCAAGGTGGCACATCCATGACACATGACAAGGAAGAAAGTGACTGGCAGGGATGGTGTCCTCTGGGATATGTGAAAGGGGGATGCTGGAGATGACCCTGGCACTCTGGGAGCTGCTGTGTTCAGAGCTTTTCTAATCCCTCCTGCTCCAAACGTCAGTGTCTGTACAGTGAGGTCCAGGTGAGGTCTTCTACCTGGAATGAGATAGCTCACATATTTCGGGTTATGTTTCTGGCTTCTTTTTTTTTTAATTTTACAATAATAAAATAAATACTCAATTATGGTTTGTTAACTTCTCTTTTACCATTTATTGGCTGAATGCTACATACAGACTTTCGGATTAAATAATTGTCATATACTATTTTATTTAATATCTGATGCTAACATCTATAATACCTATAAGCAAAAAATAAGAGTATAATAAATGGAAAGCAGGAAGAGAGCACAATCGTTTTGAAAAAGTAGTAGAAATTAGCTTCAGAACAGTTGGTCATGCACAATAAATAAGTTTATTGAAGAATTCTTACAAGACAGTATTTTAATATTTGCTATTGCCTGTTATTGAAGTGCCAACCTAGGATCAAGATATCTTTGTTGTAAAGTTCTATATCTTTAATGCAAAGTTTCTTACAAAGTATAAATGGACGTGAGGATGATAAAAGGAGAATATTGGTGGCTTAAATTGGACAAAATTGGAAAAAAATATCTAGTGAAATTAGCACTTGGCTATAAACTTTCTGTTTATAGTGAGTTGGTACCATCCTATGACCTACAGAAAATATTAGATTTGTGAAGAGGGGGGAAAATGTAGAACTAGCACACTACACCTGAAAAACTTCCAATGCTAAAAATTAGAACTTTTAACTTTCTTCTGTTGTTTTTTTTATGCCTATTTCTGTGGTTTTTTCTCTTTTTATCCTAGCTTCTATTTTGACTTAAAATAGCCAACAAATATGGAGTATGAATATTATGCCTTTCAAATTTATTTCTAATTGTTTCAACACCTTTTTTCCTTTTTTTTTTTTTTTTATCCCAAACATGAAAGTATGCAGACATACATTTATATGCCTACAAGGGTAAACATATACATGCTAAATTATAATTGTAGCTGATAGGGATGCATTCAAGCAAATTTTACATTACTTAGCATGGATACAGGTAACAGTGTAGCCACAGAAGTCCAAGGTTCAACATGGGATGCGAAAGTTGCTGGGATCCTTATTAATTATGCAGATGACTACTCCAAAATTATACAACCCAAATAAAACAGACCTTTTTCAACAGGAATACTTGGTCAGACAAAGTGAAGTATTCATTCTCTATAGCACCTAAAACTTACCAGACATTTTCATGGCTGTAACAAATCAGCTTTTGAATGTGAGTGAATTTTCTTTTTCAATTAAACACAACGTCATAATAAAAACTTTCTTATGTTAGTTTAACAGATAGATGCAAGAGCAAGCCATGAAAAACAACTCCAATTTTATTTTAAATCAAACTTCACATAGCTATTTCTGAAAGAAAGGCACCAGGACTTCTGTTTGTTTGCAAGGGATCAGTAAGAGTCACTGTCATACTTAGCTCCTGTGCAAACTAATTCTAAAACATGGCTCAATATCAAGGTAACGCACAGATGACATGAGACAACTTTAGGCTGTAAAACAACTCCAGATAACTCTCATGTTTCTACTTTCTATTCTGTCCACATTTCTCTCCGAGATGAAACCTGAGTATAGTTCTGGTGATACTTTGCTTCAGAGACCCCTCCCTGATGTAGCTGCACCTGTCTGGGATCTTTCCAACCTCTCAGCACTAAGATGCTATTTCATCAGGTCTTCCGTCTGTGGATACCCAGCACTCCCTTTAGTGGCACTACTGGACATACCACACAATCTTAGGGTCACACCATAATGTACCAATATTCAAGCTACCTGAAGAGTGATTTTGCAAACAACAAAACCCCCTAGATTTGGAGGCTATAAGGGCATCATGCACAGCTCAAAGGAGACCTGGGCCAAGAGCTATGACACGTGCAAGTAAACTGCTGGCTTTAGAGTGACTCATGCTGGAAAGCAGGGACATGAGCTACTTGGGTTACTTGCCTTTGGAATAAGGGGCTACAACTTGAGAAAGATGCTTTTATCAGTGTAGCAGTATACTAATATTTCCCCTTGTATTGACATATACTACCATGAAATGGACCCAAGCAGAATAGATTAAAAACTAATGTCTGAAGATAAATTTCATCTGTGAGCATTATCTGCCTCCTCATGCTGGTTGGAAAACCTTGAAATATTACATCAACCTCTGTTCCCTGCACTCTTTTCCAGTAAATATTGACTTACAGTTTGTTGATACTGAGTGCAAGAACATAAAAACTTTGCCT
>VYZX01007664.1:42770-57274 GCA_013401335.1 Brachypteracias leptosomus | reverse complement strand
TACCCTCACAGTAAAGAAGTGTTTCCTTATGTTTAGGTTGAACCTCCTGTTTATCAGTTGGTGCCCATTGCCCCTTGTCCTGTCACTGGACACCACTGAGAAGAGCCTGGCCCCATCCTCCTGACACCTGCCCCTTAGGTATTGATAAGCATTGATCAGATCCCACCTCAGCCGCCTCTTTCCCAGGCTAAACAGCCCCAGCTCCATCAGCCTTTCCTTGTATGGTAGATGCCTCAGTCCCATAATCATCTTAGTGGTCCTGCGCTGGACTTTTTCCAGTAGTTCATTATTCCTGAGCTGAGGAGCCCAGAACTGGACACAGCAGTCCAGAGGTGGCCTCACGAGGGCAGAGTAAAGGGGGGAATGAACCTCCCTTGACCTGCTAGTCACACTCTTCTTCATATATCCCAGGACAGGACACCATTGGCCCTCTTGGCCACGAGGGCACATTGCTGGCTCATGGCCAGCCTGCTGTCCACCAGGACTCCCAAGTCTTTTTCTTCAGAGCTTCTCTCCAAACGAGTCAGCCCCCAACCTGTACTGATACATGGGGTCATTCTTCCTCAGATGCAGTAATCTACACTTGCCCTTACTAAATTTCATTAGATTTCTCCCCCCACAACTCTCCAGCCTGTCCAGGTCACATTGAGAGACTGGAGCATGTCCAGAGAAGGGCAGTGAAGCTGGGGAGGGGTCTAGAGCACAAGTGTGGTGAGGAGCAGCTGAGTCACCTTTGGGGATCTCTTGAGCTTTTGGAGCTGGCTGCAGCTCAGAAGTCATGCTTGCATTGTACATCAAAAGCTGTGCATGAGAAGCTCACTGGCTTGGCTTGTCCTCTTCAGACACATAAGCAATAACTTGCACCTCGAATCCTGGGGTCAGTTTTGGAGCACGGTGGCAGGTGCAGCCTCCCCAACAGACAAAATAGGGTGTGCCAGAACAGTTTGCAACAAGCTGCACCTGAGGGTGATTGGTTGACTGGAGCTTCAGGGTCTAGACCCTTGGCCTGTTTGGTCTGGTCTTGTCCCTCTCAGCCAATTAGAAGGACCACAGCACATCCTTGACTCGGGTATAAATGGAGTCCCACCTAAGAACCAGCTGAGATGGTTCTTTGCAGAGCAGTGAGCCTGGAGTCGGACCCTCCCCTTGGATAGACCATTCAAGGATAATTCCATGGATTGAATGGATCTCCGTGGGTTGAGTGAACCTCACCCTTCTTTGGTGAGTGGTAAAGTTTGGGCACTCACGTGGGAGGTTTCCCCCTTAGTAGTGAGCGCAAGCCCGTTTTGATTTGTCTTTCCTCAAAGTTTTAGGTATTAATCGTGCAGTAGATAAATTCCCAACGGACATCCGAACTTGGGCTTTGTCATTAGGAGTGCTGGGTCAATAAAACACAATTTTGCTTTTTTTATTTTTATGGGTGCCTCCATGACAACCCCTCACTCCAAGAAGGACCTTGAGGGGCTGGAGCGTGGCCAGAGAAGGGCAAGGAAGGTGGGGAAGGGTCTAGAGCAGGAGTGTGGTGAGGAGCAGCTGAGGGAGCTGGGAGGGTTGAGCCTGGAGCAAAGGAGGCTCAGGGGAGACCTTCACTCAAGAACTCCCTGCAAGGAGGTTGGAGCAAGGTGGGGTTGGTCTCTTCTCCCAAGGAACAAGTGATAGGACAAGATGAAACAGCCTCAAGTTGCGCCAGGGGAGGTTTAGGTTGGACATAGAACACATGTCTCCTCGAAAAGGGTCCCTATCCCTGAGAGACGGAGAAGCCGTGGAGATGTGGTGCTGAGGGACATGGTTTAGTGGTGCTGGGTTAATGGTTGGCCTGGATGCCCTGCAGGGTCTGTTTCCCCCAGAGCGAGCCCCTGGCTGCAGAGGCCGGGGCGGGCCCCGCTGGGGGCCGGGCTCCCCGGGACACGCCCCCGGGACTACAAGTCCCTTCAGGCCTCACGGCGCCGTGCGGCGGGAAGCTCGAGGTGGTCGCCATGGAGGAGAAGCTACCGCGGGTAACGGTGGGGCTGGGCCGGGGCACTCCCGGGGCGGGCTTTCTGGGGGGGGCCCGTCCTCAGGCTGGGCCCAGCTGCTCCTCCCTCTGCAACCCGGGGGCCAGGGTCTGGCGGGGGAGTGTCATGATCCCCCAGCCCCGGGGCAGGCCCCGGTGCGTTACTAGAACCCCGTCCAGCTCTCCTCACAGCCTCGCTTTCAGGCCTAGACGAGGCCCCCTGGGCGGCTGTGCCTCTTCTCTGTCGGTTTAAGGGTGGAAATGAGCCCCTGCACTTTTCTTCTCCCTTTGGGCGCTGGGGGACAGGCAGGATAAGGTCTCTGGGTGGGTTTTGCAGCACTGAAGTCTCTGTTTGCACCCGCTTCATTCTCTGACACCTACCTGACAGCAGCCTGGGCTCACTGAGTGTAAGCTCAGAGATGGTTTAAGGTGCTGGGTTACGAAGGCCTTGGGTGCCTGAAGTTTTTGTGTTTTAAGCCGTTCTCACTGGATGGTGTGGTGGAAAGATGTAATTCATCCTTTGTTTGCAAGCTTGGCTTTCTTGCAGGCAGTGTTGAAGTTTTCATCTACATGTTATTAATGCAGTTTGCTTCTAAGGGCTTGGTTTTCTCTCCAGAATAGCTCAGGGTGATGTTGACTCTGTGCAATGTGCATAGCTGAGATGCTGGTGTGGTGGAAGCAGAAAGGACGTGACAGAAAAGGGAGTTGACCTCAGTGACCTTTAAAGGTCCTTTCCAACCCAAAGTATTCAATAATTCTATGAAATATCTTTTAAAGTTATAAGACTGTGTCCTTTCCCATCAGGTTGCTTAGATAGCCTTAAATGAGAATTTGTTACCTCAGTGTTAAATTTTCATGTGCTCAATTATTATCATAATCTAGTTGTTCAGTACCACCTGAGAGCACTGTGTTGATCTCTCTCCTATTTATGACCTTTTCAGTGGTAAAATAGGTGCTCTTGAGCACTTGCACCTGCACATTGTAATAACCCTTTCTTCTCCACTAGCTGGTACAGACTGTTCCCAATTATTATACTTTGGGCAGTTTTATCTCATGCTGCTTTAATGCAGTTTTTACCAGCTGCCTAAATACTCATTTAACTTCTCTTGGGTCATTAGTGTGTCTGTATCAAACTTTTATCACCTGGAGATAAGCAGGTGTCTGGAGAAATGAGGAAGACTAGAAGGGAAATGGTTTTCTAAACTGCAGAGTGTGTTTCAAGAAGAGACTAATTTGTCTTCCCTTTTTCCACCCACACATCTACTGGTGTAGATGCAGAGCTTGTAGCACTTTAGGTTTTTCATTTCTACCCACCACCTGGAGTATCATGTCTAGCTCTGGAGCCCCCAGCACAAGAGGGACATGGACCTGTTAGAAAGGGTCCGGAGGAGGGCTACAAAGATAATTAGAGAGCTGGAACAACTCTCCTACAAAGACAGGTTGAGAGAATTGGGTTTGTTGAGCCTGGAGAAGAGAAGGCTCAGGGGAGACCTTATTGCAGCCTTCCAGTATCTGAAGGGGTCTACAAGGAGGCTGGAGAGGGACTTTTTACAAGGGCCTGCAGTGATAGGGTGAGGGGTAATGGGTTCAAACTGGAAGAGGGGAGACTTAGATTAGAAATTAGAAGGAAATTCTTCACTCAGAGTGGTGAGACACTGGCCCAGGTTGCCCAGGGAGGTTGTGGATGCTCCATCCCTGGAGGTGTTCAAGACCAGGCTGGATGAGGTCCTGGGTGGCCTGGTCTAGTGGAAGGTGTCCCTGCCGTGGTGTGGGGGTTGGAACTAGATGATCTTGGAAGGTCCCTTCCAACCCAAACCATTCCATGATTCTGTCAGCTGTTTTCTGTTGGTTCACTTGACTGTTTGCTTTTCCCTTCTCTGGCAGGTTACTTCATGGCTAAAGGAAATATATGAGGATGAGTCTATTCCAGCTTTTGAAGTGAATGAGCAGACAGTTGATATCTTGTATGACCTTGTAGAGTACAGTGAATCCACTAACAAGAATGCTTCCTTGCTGATAGAGGACATGAAGAAGAGAGCAGAACAATATGAAGCAGAAAGTGAGTTTGAAGATCCAGTTCTCAGCTCCATCAAAGTTAGTTTTTTCTTAGTGACCCTGAGGGTTGTCCTTGTTAAAAATCTTACAAATATAGGTATATCTATATAGATATGAGAAATAACTGGAATGCACTAAGCTTTTGCTCCAGTACAGTTTTTACTACAGTGCACCCCATGCTTCCTTTCCAGCAAAACTTATGGTGACATATAGTTGGTCAAGAGCAATTTTTTTAAGCTATCTTGAACATGCTGTAAATATGGAGAAGCAGATGAATTGCTAAAACCTCCTAGCCTGCTGAGCTGAGGAGCACAGCGTTGTCATATTGGCTGGATAAAGGAGGAAGCAACCCTACAGCTGATTTAAGAGTTTGAGCTGCTGCTAATCCACTGTTATGGAAAGTGCTTGAGGAATCTGAAACAGCAGTGAGGTGATTGAGTTACACCTGAGATGACTAGAGTGAGTTTGATAATGTGAGGTTTTCTGGAGCAAGTGAGTGGATCGGGGGACCAAAAATATATTTTTAACTCACGTGTTAAAAAAGAGGATTCCCATCTAGACTTTAAAAGAACAGTAATATAAAAAACCCTACTATTTTGTGTTCTATTTGTTTTCTAGGTAAATATCTACAGGACCTCATAGAAAGACTGGGTATCTCCCCAAGCAGTCTGTCAGCTGAGGGCACCAGTAACCTCCATGTCCTGGTGAACAGTGCAATGGCACTTGAAACGAAGGACACTTCTCTTGACAGGTGATTATTCCCACTGTGTATCAGGAGTGGTGATCTGTGCTGTTTCCCTCTGGTTTTTCAATTCAACAGTTTCAAACTTAACTTTCACACCAGGAGTCTTACTTGTCCAGCTTCTTTTGCACCCCTTGGACAACTTTGGAGGGCACAGGAACTAAGCACAAATCTCTAATTCTTGATTATCCCAGTCTGTGAAGCCTGAGAAGGGCCTCTGCCAGAGTTAAATCCCTCTTTTTTTTGCCCCTGTTTTTGTGGTCAGTGGCTGCAGGTTGTTGCTGCCACTCAGACTGTTGTGCCAGGTTGCACAAACTAGACCAGCATTTGTACTGCTTAGGCAAGGACAGCAACTGGTCTTTCAGCCCCAGCTCCTCATTCTCCCCTCTGTCACCTGGCCTCAGTTAATGTGTGGAGATTTCCTTAGCCACAGCAAAACAGCAGCTCTTAGTCTGCTCTTCCTGGGCCCCTCTCTCTAGCCTGGCTTTGACCCATAACACAGCAGGTTTGCACCGAGCCCAAATCTGCCTTGGAATCTAATTTTTGGGTGATGTTCAGCAGCTTTTCTCCTGTGCTGGAGGGGCAAGCAACTTTGAACTGTGAGATAGTGCTGGGCATGTGCGTTTTCAGGGATTGAACACAGTTTTTCCCAAAAGCAATTTGGCAAGCTGGGGGTGGAGCATCTGATGATGTCTAACCCAGTGGTTGTATTCATCAGGGTGCCAGGTCTTGCTCTCTTCCTCCTACTGAGATTGTTGGGCTGTTTCAATGAAGTCTTTGCTAGTTAAAGGAAGCCAGTACCTGCAGTGACTTATTTTGCTTTCTTTCTCTAAAATAACTGGCAGTTACCTGATATATCATGAGAACAAAAAAAGTCATTTGTGGAAAATGTGAGGAAAAGAATAATAATAATTCTGAGTTTCAGAAAAGCTGCAGAATACTCCCACTGAATCTTTCTCTTCCCAGCTTCTTCAGTGCCATCAGTGATATGACTTTGGAGCTGTTTGAAACAGAGTTAGAAAACAACCAAATGGAAGACGAGTTGGGGAAACTGAAGAAAAAAATTACTTCACTGCTGGGGCTGGAAGAGCAGCTTATGGAGTGAGTAATGGATGCGAAATGGGAAAGTTATAAGCAGTACTGCTGATCCCCACAATGCAGAGGGGTGGTTGGGATAACTAATAAGGGCAACTGAATTGTCACTGCTTTGACACATCTCTAGTTCACAATATTTGGAAGTATCTATCAAAAGCCATGTACCACATTCAGTAGTCAACAGAGATTTGGGGTACCATCAAACCCATTATTTTTAAACCAAAACATGGTCTACAAGCAGTTTTTGGATATGGACTGGCATCTTACATCAGTTGCCTTCATCTGAGGTTGAAGGCAAACCTTATTTTCTTACCACACGTAGCATGGGCTGTGTAAGTCAGAGTGAAGGAGCCAGGCAAGACAGACACTTTCAAGGTAAGAACTCACTTTAATCAGTATGTGGGAGACCTTTTTTAAAAAAAAGCCTGTATCAAATCCATTCCCTGGAGGTTGTAATCTGAAGTGCTTTGATCCTAAGCATAGTTGATCCTAAGAATAGCAGGATCAGCCCCTGCCTTGAGTGGGGATTGGCACAGATCATCTCCTCCACAGCTCCCTTCCAGTCTAATTATCTTCTGGTTTTTGTCTTTTCAAGAATTAATTGTGGCACTGCTTGTCACAGAGATACCAGACCTGTGTGCTTTGTTCAGGTTTGCCATGGCCTCTCTGTGATTTAGAGTTTATCTTGTATAACAGGTCTCTCACTGAATAAAGGATTTATGCAGAAGACTATTAATCTTTGCTTTTACATAGATGGCTCCCCCTTGCCCATTTGGGATTTTCCCCTGGCCTTTGGGACTCTGGATGTAACAGCTGTGGATGTTTCCACTGGGAAATCTCGCAGGGAAATGTAGTTTTTTTTCTCTGTTTCTCTCCCTTCTTGTGTTGGTTGTGTTGTGGGGTTTCGCTTGAGTGTAGTAAGCAGTATTTATATACTAGTATCTCTTTGAATGTAAAAGTTTGTTTCTCTCTGTGTTTTTTTTTAGGGATCTTGAAAAATCAAAGAAACTTCTGGAAGAACAGGAGGCCAAATCTAACAACGAAACCAAGGGCTTGAAATTCCTGGAAGAAAAAGCTGAGGATTTACAAATCAGGATCACGAGTGTGGAGGTAGGTGGAACAAGTTTTCTAAGATGTTGTGATGGGATGGCACAGTCATGGTTGGTTGGGCTGAAAACTGTAGCTACAAAGTCATCCCAGGAGCTTCCTAAACTCCAGGGTGGAGGATTCTTGTGCTAACAGGCCAACACGTTACCACACTGTGGTTGTTTCTGCTGTTTTCACGGTGTCTCCCCAGCACATCCTATGATAAATGCAAGAACACTTTCTTTTCTTTCACTGAGAACTATATCAGCTCATACTACCTTGTTCTTATTGTGAGGTACTGTCACATAAGAGTATATAGACAGCTACCAGTAGAGCAGCTAGTTCACTGAGGCAAATTCTGTGTCAAAATTCTGAATATAGCCATTTTTTAAAATTAATGCATGATTATCATAGAATCATAGAACTGTCAGGGTTGGAAGGGACCTTAAAGATCATCTAGTTCCAGCACCCCTGCCAGTGAAGACTGAGAAGTCATTGAGAACCTCAGCCTTCTCCATATCATTTGTCACCAGTTCTTTCTGAGGGGACCCACACCTTCCCTAGTCTTCCTCTTACCATTAATATACCTGTAGAAATTTTTGCTATTCCCCTTGATCTCCCTGGCTAGACTTGATTCTAACTGAGCTTTAGCTTTTCTATCAGGTCTCTTGTTGCTCGGGCAGCTTCCTTATATGCCCTTCATTCCAGCTGTCCTTTCTTCCACTCCTTGTAGTTTCTTTTTGTGTGACAGTGTGTCCAGGAGCTCTTTGCTCATCCAGGCAGGTCTCTGAGCACTCTTTCCTGCCTTCCTGCTTTTCTCCTGGACACAGAGAAGGTGATCCTTGAATACTGACTGGCTGTCCTGGGCCCCCTTTCCCTCTAGGGCTTTGTCCCACAGTACTTTGGCCAGCAGATCCCTGAAGCAGTCAAAGTCTGCATGCCTAAAGTCCAGGGTCTTAAGCTTGGAATACATCCTCCTAGTTGCCCTGAGGATCTTGAATTCTAGTGCTTCGTGGTCACTGCAGCCAAGTGCTTGTATTTGTCTATCCCTACATTCCATTAAACACCAGAAGGCAGAAGTTGTGCTGTCTTCTCCTTCACTTTTTCTAAATGATGAAGGACTTGTGAATGCTTTAACACTTGGATGCTGTCTGATACCTTCACAAATAAGAGATAGAAAATGTGTTAGAGTTGATGACATCTTACTGAGAAGCTTCTTCCCAGCCTTGCCATGTGCTTTTCTCCCAGTAGTTTTCTGGAAAGACTTACTATTCTTTGTAAAAATTCTAGTAGCAACTGATTTCATAGACCAGCTATAGCTGTGGTTGAAATAGAACATATTTCTGTTGTTGACAAACTGCATTCTTGTTCACCTGTTCACAACAAAACCCAAGGAAATGGTAAAATCTTTCTGCTCCTTGTTATATTTTTGTAGTCATTTATAAACAAACTCTTCTGTTTGCAGGACCAGCTTTTTGACACAGGATTGGAACAGTTGCTGACACATGAGTCTCTCATGAGACTGTCTGAGGTAGGTCTTCTGGTACAAAGTGGATGTTCCTACAATGGTACAGACTAAGGTTGTTTGTTGAGTGGTTTCAGGAAATGTAGTTTGCTAATTGGTTACCTGAAAACATACTAATGGTGAAAAGCACAAATAAAAATGCCTCTAAACTGGGGTGTGTTGCATGGGTTTGTCTCTCCTAGAAACTGAGAAGCATCCATGAGTATCTTTTTCTTCAGGGTTAGTGGATTTGGTTCAGAGTTGGTTAAGAAGCTTTCCTTCTGGACTGATTGAGGGGAACAATTGGAATCTTTGGTTTTGTTGCCTTTTTGTTTTTCCTTCTCTTTCTGCCTCTGTCTGTAACTGGAAATATGCCCTACTAGAGAATTTCCATGGAATAAATTCCCTGCCACTGAGAGAAAATTGGCAGCCCCTGGTCTGCCTCCTCTTTTGTGATCTTTGTGATCCACCATGTTATAAACAGGGTGGATATTCTGTGGACTGTCCTGTTACGTGGCTACTTGTGTATTGCAATGACTTGATAGAGTGACCCAGGTGATTCTTTCTGGTTTGTGTGGAATAAACAAGCTTTCAGACACGTGACAGGTGAAACCCAAATTCTGAACCACTGTGTGCTTTTTTTCTTATGTTTTTCAATATAACACTTAGCTGCATTGCAAGCCCAGTGGGGTAATTTGTTACAGGAAAAAGATTGAGTTTTGAGTTACTAGCTATAGGATCTCCAGCTTTGTGCTGACACATTTGTACACATGTAACATGTTCTTTCTGCACTTTCCACACTAAAATTATTTGCTATTACTTAAAGAGAACTTAGCCTTTCTCCCCATTTCTTTTCCTAGCTTTTCCTGTATGTCAGTTAAGTGGAACAACGAAAATAAACTGATTTCTGTGTTGTCATTTTCAGGAACCAGCGCTGGGTGGCAATATTCACATTGCACTGTGTTTCAAAAGAGTACTAACCAAAAATAATTTCTGGTGGAATTTTACATGCCAAAAGTCACAGCCAATTTCCTAGACTTGTCACTTTCTAGAACTGGAGCATACGGGCAGCTTTGACTCCCTGACATTTCCATATCTGCTTTGCCAAAAACGGGGTTTGGGTTAGACTGACAGATAGCTGAATTAATAGCAGATCTTTGGTTTTCTATGGGTTTTAAGACTAATTCTGAATTGCTGTAGATAACTGTGGATCTTTCATTGATTTACATCACTTCTACAAGATTATAGAATATGATTTGTCTTGCTTTCTTCACAGGAACTGGCTAAAATGCAGGAAGAACTTGAGCCTTTGAGGACTCAACTGGAGACCTACCTAGATTTAAGTCCTGTAATTATTTTTTTCCACTGTTCTATTTTTGTTTGCCATCAGGTTGATATTAATGGACTTAAGAATGTAAAGGGTATTGTGATGGTTTCAGTGAACAGGTAGATGTGCTGCAGGTCTGTTAATGGTGTAAATGGAAGACTTTACTGAAACAGAAGGCAGGTGACTCTGTTAACAGATAAATTAACAGAGTCATCTACTTACAGATTAGTAGATTAATCTATTCATCTATTAGTAATTCAAAGACAAGAAATTTAAGTGTGCTTACCAGTTGAACTTTGTTCTGAGAGAACACACAGATTTGCTGGGTGAGCTCAGTATCAAGTTGATTTAGCTAGAAACTGGACAAGGAAAAGTGGAAGAAAATAATTCCTTAGTATAACAAATCTTTTGAGATTTACCAGTATCAGCTATACATGTCATCAGGCTGTCAATGTGGTGGACACAGCACATTGTGCAGAGGTTGATCTGAGCAAGATTTTAATAATTATGAAGACTGAATTGCTGTTTTCAAAGCCTCTGTCCCAGTACCTTTTCTTCATTTTATATTTTGGCTGTTGTTACTACTGGTCCCTGTGTTAGGAGTTGCTATTGCTGCTGTGGGAAGCATCTTTTATAAAAATGATTTTAACTTTTAAAGTTAGAACTCTTGTTACAAAAGACTCTTTCAGTTAAGGGTAAGGTTGTGAACAACTTCATAGTAGCTTAAAGAAATCATGGGTAAACAAGGCTTCAGTCCATGAGGGCCTTGGCTTTGTGTGACCTCTGCACATCACCACCCACGATACCTGAGGCTGCTAAACCCAAGTATTTCCAGTCTCCTGTGGAAGATGAACATTGCTTTGGCAGACAAATATTAAGGACTTCTTTTTCTTTGTTGTTCAGGGGAGAAGTAGTGAAAAGTGGGGTGTGAATAGTTGAATGGGTTTTGGTTTTATTAAATACAATTGTAGCTGTCTGGTTTAGAGGTTTGTATTTGAGTTACCTGATGTGACCCTGTTACCTCCTCATCTGAGCACCCCACAGCCTTTAATAGAGCTCACCTCAGACCTTTCTGTGTAAAAGGTGAACAAGATTCATTCCAGTTCTTCTAAATGGGGCATAGAGGTCCAGAGAAACAAAGACTTGTCCAAAATCACATGGAAACTTTGAGATTAATCACTTCTCTTGTATTACAAACTAGAAATCCTGTCTGCTGGGCCACACTGCTCTCTCTACCTCCATAACCCATCCACCAAGTCCCTGCCTGTCAACATATCTCCCTCCCACAACTACTGCTGTCTCCCTCCCAGAAGAAAAGGATGAGGGGAGAGGGTGGTGCTGCTCTTTTAAATCCATCTCACTCCAAGATGCAGCTGCCTCCTTCCCTCCAGCAGAACAGGATGTTCAGATTGGATTAGGTTCTCCAGTTCCCACCTCCCTCCCATCACACTGTCAATGGAGACAGGGCCTGGATGCCTCACTTCTCATGCAGACAAAAGGAGGGAGGAAGGTCTATCCTTGTAGGATTATTGTGCTTTGGAAAATTCATGCATGGGTATGTTTAAAATCCAGTTCCTCAATTGGTAGGTTTGGAAAATGACTAAAAATGAAGGGGTTTTGGTTTTTTGAGAGTTCAGGCCATACCAGACTTCTGAAAAATGTGGTGGTCCAAACCAGGCTGATACTAGGCTTTCAATGTCAGTACCTTTTGCATTTGAAGGGTGTACACAAAGCTAATTTCATTATGCCCCAAATTCCCTCCGGCACATCATTAGACTCTTGAAATGATGCAGGGACTCTTGTTTCCAGCTGAAATACTGATTCTCAGGCTGTTTTCTCTCATTAGAATATTTCTCTTGCACAAGTGAAGGTTGAAGAAGTAAAACAAGAACTGGTAAGAATTTTTTTTCTCTTACAGAGATTTAAGTGAGTGCTGTTGTTCAAAAACAAGCTATATATATATATTAACTGCTTATATGTCCTGCTTACTGTAGGGGGGCTGGATTAAATGACCTTTGGAGGTCCCTTCCAACCCAAACCATTCTATGATTCTAACTGGTTGTGGATTTATCTATCTTGGATTGTGGTGTTGATGATCTCGAGGGAAATTTTGCTCTGGTAAGGCAGAAGCTGTGCATATGTGTAGGAGGATCTAGTGGAGGAATGATACCTAAGCTACAAAGGCAGCTGGGCATAATGAATGGTCTTGGTGGGGATTAGTTGTCTATATCCCCCTGGATTTTGTCTGCTTTGTCACCTGTCAGAATGTTTATTCACTCAGCTGCATGCAGCTTCTTGGTCTCACAACCTTCCCTGCTGCTCCTGACCTCTTGGAGGGCTCAAGGGCCCATATTTTATTTAACAGCTGCCTTGTTAGGCTGTGGGGACCTTTCCCCTCTAAAACATAATGCCCATTTCATCCGTGCCTGTGTAGTCTGCAGGTATGGCTGTGGGGAAGCGTTGATGTAAAGCTGTCTGGGAAGTTCATACATAGCTTTCCCAAGTGAGCTGGGCCACATTTGAGCACAAAACCTCTCTTTTATTTCTTTGGACTGCTATCTGCTTGCTCATAGAGAAAACACAAGGTGTTCAGTGATAACCCTTAAAGCTGGGATCAAAAATCACAGCTGTTTGAGAGTGTTTTGTACATCTTCAGATGGGACTGCTCACATTGGTAAGCCACTTGTTTCTGATTCAGGAATACAAGCTCACCTCATCAGCCCCAGGCTTTTATTGGGTCAGAATATACACCTCTGGAGTGTTCAACTTGAAGGTGTCTGGTGTCACCTTGGGGCATAGTATGAAGGCAGCTGAGCTTGACCCCTGCACTCAGAGATTTCTCTGTAGTTGTCTGCAGAGACTACTTTTATTTGCAGTAGTGAGAACTTCTGGTTCAAAACCTAGGTTGGTTAATGCTGATGTCCCAAGGTTTGATCATCATAGCTGTAAGAAGAATGTAAGAAAAGTGTTTCATGGTCACTGATTGCTCTTGGTTTTCTCTCTTGCTAGGAGACCCTGGAAGAGGACTTCTCAAACAAGGTTAATGAAGTGATTTACGAGTAGTCTTTCTGAGAACACCAACTCACCTGAAGTGGCCTTCATGGAAGATTTCCCTTCTATTGTCTATTTGCACTAGTAAAACATTTTGGAATTCTTGGAAAACATTTAGAATTCTTCCTGTACTTCTTCAGCTTTCTACCTTCACAGAATCACAGAATGTTAGGGATTGGAAGGGACCTCAAAAGATCATCTTACTCGTCTTGCTGTTGGATGTCACGCCAGGATACCTTCCAGCAAGCGTGCTCATTTTCAGGTGTTTGTATAGCCTTGCATTTGTAAACACCTAATTTTCATTAAATAACCCCCAAAGCTACTTCTGTTTATCAGTTGTTTTTTGCTGGGATGCTGTGACTGGCCTCTAGATGGCACCTGTGACTTGCTTCCAGATGGCACCTTCACAGAATCACAGAATGATAGGAGTTTGAAAGGACCTCTGGAGATCCAGTCCAATCCCCCTGCAGGCTCACCTAAAGCAGGTTACACAGGATGATGTCCAGGTGGGTTTTGAATGTCTCCAGAGATGGGAGACACCACCATCTCTCTGGGCAGCCTGTTCCAGTGCTCTGTTACCCTCAAAGAAGTTCCTCCTCATGTTTAGATGTAACTAACTATATTCAAGTTTGTGCCTGTTACCTCTTGTTCTGTCACTTGGCACCACTGAAAAGAGTCTGGCCCCATCCTCCTGACTCCCACCCTTTTTTGTAAGCATTGATAAGATCTCCCCCCAGTCTTCTGCAGACTAAACGGCACCAAGTCCTTCAGCTTTTCTTCATAAGGGGGGTGTTCTAGTCTCCTAATCATCTTTGTAGCCCTTTGCTGTACCCTCTCCAGCAGTTCCCTGTCCTTCTTGAACTGGGGGGGCCTAGAACTGGACACAGTCCTGGGCTCACCAGGAGATGTCCCTGGCAACATTTGGCTGACCATTACCATCTAGAATTAAACTGATCAGGGGTCTGGTTTTCTTTTTCCCTGTCCAGGCTCTGGATTGTGTTTTTTCCTGGAGTCCTCCCTTTGGTGGTGCAAGTACAGTGATGACAGACTCTTTAACACCTACCAGATCACTGGCTTTTGCTCCCTTGTTTTGTTTTCTCTTGTCATTTCAGTGTTGGGGACACTTTTTCCTCACTCTTAGTATGTCTCATGATTTCCCAAGCTTGTGGAGATGAGTTCTAGACTCATGCTTGGAGCTCTGCTAAGTTTGAGCATTTTCTTTCAATGGAAGAGAACAGTTAAATTTCTCCTTAAAGTTTTCATTAATTGTGATCTAGGGCTCAGAGTAGTTGCCTTCTAAAGCCCTGCAGCATCTGAGACAGCCCACAGAGGGAATTTTGGTGTGTCACGTGCAGCTCTTTGCCTTCATGGAACCAGGCTGAGCTCTGGCTTGTTTCACATGGGTTGTAGCATTGGCTTCACAGATCAGCAAATTCTACTGCTCACACAGGTAAGATGAGGAGGTGTAGCAGCATCAGCCTCCTGAGGTTCTCTGGTTCTGTTGTCATCCGAGAAAATGGAAGCCCGTGGCACTGACCTGTCAGGTTTGCCCATACTGGGGGTTGGACTAGATGACCTGTGGAGGTCCCTTCCAACCCAAACCATTCTACGTTCACAGAATGTTAGGTGTTGGAAGGGACCTCGAAAGATC
>VYZX01007664.1:3744-42552 GCA_013401335.1 Brachypteracias leptosomus | reverse complement strand
CTCCGGGCTCTGTCCTTCAGCCAGTTCCCAATCCATCTCACCACAAGATGGATGGTGGTGGGCAAAGCTAGAGTTATGTCAACCAGGAACCGACCAGCCTGGGAGAAGCAACAAGGAACTGATCAGTGTGAAGAGAGTTCCTGGGGAAGAGGGTTCCTGTTGGGGCCAGTTGGAGGAGTTCCTGTTGAGGGCAGCTTGCTGAGCTCTCTCTCAGCTGTGTGTTCACCTTGGCTGATTTGAGATGGAGAAGAGCAAACAGATAATAAAAGAACAAAAGATGAAGTCATGCTGAGGGGGTGTTGCTGAGTTTGGTGTTGGCCTAAGGAAGAAGAGAGCTGGCAGCACACTGGGCTAGAAGAAAAGATGGCAAAAGCCAGTGGACAAGCCACCTTTTGTACACGTGGGCTAAACTGGTGTCCTGGTTTGACTTAGAACCAAAACAGTTCTGTTCAGAGTCTCTGATCACTACCTGCCCTTTCTGAAGCTCACAGCAGGTTCTCACAGATAGTCTCTGCTCCCAGCAGTGATAAAGCTCCATGTTTAGAGGTACTACCGAGGACTGGTGTGCAGAGCAAGGTCACTGCTCCATCTTCTCACCATAATAGGGGGTGCAGAAAGTAAAAGGCTGCACCTGCAGAAGGAGCAGCCAGGACAGGAGACCCTGAACTGATCAACAAGGGATTCCAGGCCATATAGAGGATATTCAGTATAAAGCTGAGGGATCATGAGGGTCTCAACTCTTAGGCCTTCTTTTTTTTTCCTTCAGCAGGCCCTTATGCCCTTCCTTTTGGCCTTCTTCCTTCTCTGACCTGACTTTGATCCTGATTCATGTGTTCCTGGACCCAGCTCCTGAACCCAAAACAAACAGAAGGGAGAAGTCTTCCAAAGGGAGACTGCTCCAGTCTACAGTGGGTGGTCATCTGGTCTGGGTCATCAACCTGAACAATCGTGGGTACTACCCTCAGAATTAGAGGGGCCCTACCTCAGGAATCCTAGAAGTGATCATGGATTGGCCAGAAGGTAAAGACTTTGCAGTGCCACCAAAAGAAGTAGTGACACATGCTGAAGAAGCACCACCATACAATCCCACTCAATCCACGTGGGTACAAGTTGCCCCTGAGATGAGAAGGAAAAGAACAAACCAGCCAGGCTCTGACAGGTCAGGGAGATGGTGCTTCTCAAGTGGAATCAGGAGGGGATAAAGTCCCTGTGGTGTATGAAAAGAATCTATTGGGGAAAACTCTGTGGGTATTTCCTGCTTTGGGCAAAGGCAAACCCATTCAAAAACTATCTTATAGATAATTAGGAGCAAGACCATAATCTGATCTTCCCTGTTGTGGAAAGAGAAAGAACTCATTGTCTTGAGAGGCATCAGACCAGAGCTGGGTAGACATCAGAGAATGGTTTAGCAAGAAAGCCCTTGTAAGGCGCTGGAGGTCATGGCCTGACCATTCAGGAATCCAAATCACTGGAAGCTTTTAAGAGCAGATCAAAAATGCTTTGCTTAAGCATTCATAATGCTAGGGAGCGTTGATCATGCTTTGGGATAGAAAGATGGATTAGATGAAGGCTTGAAGATGCTACCAGCCCTGGCTTTCAGTGAGAGCCTCAAGCCTTCCTCAACTAACCTTAGATGAAGGCTTTTTATTGCTCATGTGTAACCAGGACTGAAGGTTTGGGAGGTGGTTGTGAAACCCCTGGGCGTTCTCCTCCTGTGACCACAGGGCAGCTGCATCCTTGTCTGCTGCTGTTTCACAGCATGTGCTGTGTCCCATCACTGGCAAAGAGCCTGAACGGAGGCAGCAGCAGGACCAGGCTAACCCAAGAGCCATCCAAAGAGAGCCACGTGTTGCTTCCTAGCATTGGAAACTCAAGGAGAAAAAAACTGTCCAGCAGCTGAGCCATCTGCAGCACAGCATCAATCAGCAGCCAGTTGTCAGGTCTCACAGTTCAGCTTTTGGTGGAAATGGGGAGAGCCAAATAAATGAGATTTGTGCAGGCAGGGGGCTGATTTCTCAGCTCTGCAGTGACGTGTTTGCTGGGGCAAAGTGCCTCGCGGGGCAAGTGGAGATGTCACTGAAAGGGGCTATAGGAGGGTGGGGGTGGATCTGCTCACAAGGGTTTGTAGTGACAGGACAAGGGGTAACAACAACCCCCCCTCTCCCAGCCTTTTCTGATGATCCTGGTTTCATCAGGACAGGACCTCAGCCCAGCTCTGGTCTGCAGCCCATCAGCAGTGTGGGGTCACCCAGGGCAGCTGCCCCGAGTTGGCTATAGGTGGATCCAGACTATAAACATCACACTCAATATAAAGGGGGCAGGTAGGTCCCTACTTGTGCTCCTCCTGACTGTGCTCATTGTCTTTATTCTACTGAGGACTTTCATTGTGACCACCACACGCTCACTAGGCTGAGTATGACTCTGTTGACTTTATGTTGGCATTAGTTTTACTTTGGCTGTTTGATTAAACCTGTCTTCAACTTGGGGTGTTCAAGGCTAGGTTGGATGGGGCCTTGAGCAGCCTGGTCCAGTGGGAGGTGTCCCTATCATGGCAGGAGGGTTGGAACTAGGTGATTTTGGAGCTCCCTTCCAACCCAAACAATTCTATGGTTTTAGCAAGAAAATGAGGGGTAATGATTTCAAGCTAGAGAAGGGTAGATTTAGGCTGGACATTAGGAAAAAGCTCTTTACTATGAGGGTGGTGGAACATTGGAACAGGTTGCCCCTGGAGGGGACCATCCCTGGAGACATTCAAGGTCAGGCTTGATGGGGCTCTGAGCAACCTGCCCTGGTTAGAGATGTCCCTGCTTCTTGTAGGGGGGTTGGACTCGGTGACCTTTGGAGATCCCTTTCAACCCTAATCATTCTGTGATTCTGTGTCCTCCCTCACTGTTGGTGTTCTGGGGCAGTCCACCTCTTCCAGCTCAGGGATGGGATGCTGGCAGAGGAACACCTTGCAGAGGTCCCACCGAGACAGGAGCGTGCCAGCCTGAGAAAATGTCTGATTTTGGGCTTCACCCTCTGCCCTGGCAGCTGTCGAGTGTCTGCAGGAAGGTCACAGTGGGTGGTGAGGAGCTGCAGCAGCCCTGGGGGGAGGCTGCCAGCTGGACCCCTCGGCTGTTGTACATTATGAAATAATCACCCAACTGGGAATGACAGGAATGCCTGGAGGGGCCTTGGCTGCTCCAGCCTCACTTCAGATTACATCAGCTGCTCCTCTGGACAGCCAGCCTGGTTTTTGGAGACACCTGTCCAGTAACACCTGCAAGCTGGGAGCAGTTGTGCTCAATGGGAGCTTCACGTGGGGCTCCTGAAGACCCAGTGTAGTCATCCATGGCGTGGGGCTGGAGTCAGGCTGAGCTGCAGATCCCACCTGAAAAAAAAAGGAAAAAAAAAAAGAATTAAAATTAATATGAAAAGAAATAAAATTAAACTTGCATACGTTTTATCACAAAGTGATGTACTGTTCTTATCAGGCCAATATGCAAAATAATAATTACTTCAAGAAAAAAAAATCAGAATTCATTTCAAATTAGCTAAATGATAGAGATTTATTTCAAATAAAACATTTAGGTACTAAAGCCGGAATAATAAAAATAAAATGCTAGAGAAAAGCGAAATACATGAGGCTACTGAGCTGGAATACGTATCTATTTACTCAAAATGCCTTGAATCAAAAGTTATGGTTGGAACCTTTTTCAGCTATATATTTTGGGTACTACTATAGAAATAATCTATTTTTTGCAAACATTTCATTGCAGTTGCTTTTCAGTCTTCCTTTGACTGAAGGTATTTTTTTTCTTTCTTTCTTTCTTATCAATCCTTTAGTAGAGAGAGAATATTAATACAGGACTTTAAATACAATTTAAAAAATCAAAATAGTTTCAAGATTCATTTTAAAACTAAGTTGGTTTCATCTTGTACCATCTCCAGTAAAACACCCCAAATATTCTTTTGACACTTAACTCTGTTTTAAGTACTTATAAGCAAAAAAAAGGTGACGTGTCAAATTGAACTTAAGAATTTTTTTATTATATCTAGTACTGAATAAGTGTTTCTAGTGCTGAATTTTGTGTTTCTGAGCTGTTCTTTCAATTTTTAAATGAGAGTCAGCAGTGAAACAGCTAATCCTGGACTGCACAACCTTGCAGGCTGCAGGAAAACCTTCAGTTTGTCTCTGAAAATGCAGTTAAGTCACCTTGAGTGGCTTTGGAAACATTTTTCATCTTCTTGTATGCTCAATTCATTAAAAAATTTCAGTACCAGGCTGGATCCCTGCTTCTGCAGCTCAGAAATATTTCTTCTTAGAACAAGGGAGTAAGCAGAGGCTCTATCAATAATTGTGTTTAAAGTACAACTTGTGGCTGCTCCTCTCTTTATGTGGGAGGACACAGTGCTGCCTCCACCTGCCCTGAAGCTGTTCAGCATCTCACCATCCTTCATCAACTCTGTAGCCTCCAGCAAAAAAAAATAGCCAAAACCTCCAAAATGACCACCTAGCCTAATAAATGCTTCCTCTAGCCCTTTGTTAAAGATGCCTTTGATGATAATTAAGCAGCACGGAAAGGTTTTATCCCTCTTCTTTCCCCAGGAGACATGGGGTGTAGCTCAGGGGGTGGGTGAACCCCTTGGTGGCCCAGGCACCTTTCCTGAGGTCCTCTTTTGGCCACTGCTGAAGTGGAGAAGCCTGGGTGAAGGAAGGAAGGAGCAGGAGCACAGAGAGGGGATGGCTTGGCTGGGTTTCAGTGGCACATTTGTGATCTCAGATGCTTGGCAGCTCGCAGCCCAGCTTGGAAAACGGGCGTTGTTTAAACGTTACTCAGAAGGTGACATTTCTATATATTCCCTCAGCAGAGGATGCTTAGTAATGTGCCTATGGATGCCACCATCAGATGCACGGGGATGAGCTCCTGAAAAATTGTTCTCTCAGTCTGGAGCTGGAGAGAAACTTCTGGCCTGGGGCTGGGAAAGAGATGGGAGCAGGGACAGAGGAACCTCACCCTCCCTGCACCACCCTGGGAGCCCTTAGGAGCCAAAGTCCTCTCACAACCAGCTTTTACTTTGAAACTCGGGGTCACTCCTGCCATCTGCTCCAGCACTGAGCTAATTTCCTCCCATTGTCTTGGGGGAAGCACGAGTGCTGCAGAGGGGAGCTGGTGGTGGTGGTGACCATCTCCTAGAAGCTCGGGCAGCAGGGCTGCACCGCTGGGCCCCTCCACAGCTGAAGGAGCCTCCACCCCTCCCGTCTCCAGTAATCCTTTCTAGACACATCCCACTGAGACTCCCATTTCTCAGCTGTGCTTCTTCATGGCAGAGAAGTTCCTATTGCTTCCTCGTGGAGGTAACTAATGCTGAAATCATTTCATTCCTGGCAGAGGCAGCTGAAGGATGATAAAAAGGAGCCTAGAAGACACACTGGGCTGTACTCCCTAAATTCCTGGAGCCAGCACCACCTCTTGCCTTTCCTCCTCCCTCCCTAAATCTCCCAGCCCACCTCCCTGAAAACTCAGAATGAGTCACCTGCTGCTTCTCCTCATCTGGCGTTTCAAATCCCTAGGCAATAAAGCTTTCATTGCTTCCCTTATGGAGACAATTTCCCAGCCTACGTTTCTCCCATTCAAAAGCTTTCCACCCTGATTCTCCGGCTTAAACGTGCCCTCCCTTAATTTCACTCCATTAAAATCATTAATGTATCACCAGGCTTCTCCCTTCGTGCCACTTTGCTTCACTCAAATATTTACAGATCACTAATGCCCCCCTGCTCAGTTTACTAATTCCTGTGGCAGCCGGGATTTCCTTTTCCCTTTCTCCATCCTGCTGGTTCCTTCAAGCCTTGAGCTCCTTCCCATTCACCCACTCCTCCTGCAAACGCGAGGCAGACGCTCACCACCCTCACCTGTGTCCTTATGCTTCTCTGTGAGCCATCCAAAATGGGACTGCCTGTTCCTCACTGCCATGTCCCAACGCCCGTGCAACAGCGTGTTGGGTGTCTTTAGGTGCCTCTGAAGTGCACTTTTCCCTGAAAACACAGGTTATTCCCCAAAAGTAGCTGGCCAGGCTGTGGAGGTTGATTTTTAGCTGGTGGCAGGGCATAGAATCATAGAATGCCAGGTTGGAAGGGACCTCAGGGATCATCTGGACCAACCTTACAAGGTAAAAAAAAATATATATAGTTCAAGTGAGCTGGCCCAGCACTCTGTTGAGCTGAGTCTTAAAACGTCTTAGACATTAGGAAGAAGTTCTTCCCCATGAGGGTGGGGAGACACTGGCACAGGTTGCTCAGAGAGGTGCTGGAAGCCCCATCCCTGGACATTTTGAAGGCCAGGCTGGATGGGGCTGTGAGCAACTGATGTAGTGGGAGGTGTCCCTGCCCATGGCAGGGGAGTTGGAACTAGATAATCTTTAAGCTCCCTTCCAACCCTGATGATTCTATGATTCTAAAACTGTCCAATGTAGGGGACTCCACCACTTCCCTTGGGAGACTATTCCATGTTTAATTGTTCTCATGCTGAAGAATTTTCTTCTGGACTCCAATCAGAATCTCTCCAGGAGCAACTTGCACCCATTCCCCCTTGTTTTTTCCACGTGACTCCTTGTAAAAAGGAAGTCTCCTTCCTCTTGGTAGCCACATTTCAAGTACTGGTGCACAGCAATAAGGTCTCCCCTAACCCTTATCTCAAAGCAGATGCTGGATTAGAGCCCCCAGCAGCCCTGGCAGGGCAGGTTTTATCTTAAGTATGGATCTCGTTAGCACCCTGCCTGTTCCCTCTCCTGCTGACAAAGCCAATATTGGTGCTCTGGCAAAGGAAGTTTTTTGCATGCTTGGTAAGAAATATCATGCAAAGTCCTGTTCTAAAAGAGAACAATTAATTCCTGAATACGTAGCTCTACTTAGAATCATTTAGGCTGGAAAAGACCTCTAGGATCATCAAGCCCAACCTTCATCCATCATCTCCCTGACCCCTAGACCATGTCTCAAAGCACCACATCTACTCATTGTTGAACCCCTCCAGGGATGGTGACTCCACCACCTCCCTGGGCAGCCTGTTCCAGTGCCTGACCACTCTTCCAGTAAAGAACTTCTTCCTAATGTCCAATCTAAACCTCCCCAACTTGAGGCCATCACCTCTTGTTCTGCCATTAGTTGCTTGGGAGAAGAGACCAACACCAGCCTCACCACAACCTCCTTTGAGGTAGTTGTAGAGAGCAATGAGGTCTTCTCTCAGCCTCCTCTTCTCCAAGCTAAACAATCCCAGTTCCCTCAGGTGCTCCTCATACAACATGATCTCCAGACCCCTCACCAGCTTCATTGCCCTTCTCTGCACCTGCTCCAGCCCCTCAATGTCCTTATCCTGCGGTGCCCAAAACTGGACCCAGTGCTCAAGGTGAGGTCTCACAAGTACTTCTACATGAATCTCTTATTCTTAATTCTCCCCAATGTGATGAATTCTTGTGAGGTAGCATGTGATGTCTGTCTTCGCTTCCCAAGTCCACATACATGATTTGGGGGGTGGTGGGAACAGATCTATACATGTTCCTATACTACCAACCCCCATGACTGAGTCTGTGCCACCAGGAGTGGCTGTGGAGGAGCAGGATCCTCCACGGGTGCCTCTTCTCCACAACACACGTTTAACACCTGAGTTTCCCAGGTCTGGTTCAGGATTTAGGGACTATGCTGAGATGATTGCTGACACACTTCTGGTTGCAGAGCAGGACGGGCTGTGCCCTGTGCAGCACACGTACCCTGGGGCTGCAAACCTAAGTGCTCTGATTAAGAAACACCAGAACGATGTGTGCATTATAATGTCTCCCTAATTGCACACCACACTTCTCCACCCAGCCCCCAGGCCTCTGACCTCAGGAGCTCCTGAAATTCCTCCTGCATCGCTGCCCAGCCCCTGTGCCAGGGGAATATGTTTCCTTTCTTCTGTCTCTTGCCTTCCTCCTCTGCTCCTCTCCTCCTGAGAGTCAGCTCCAACCACCGTGCTTGGCTTCCACACTCTGCTTCTCCTCTGGGAACCCGAAGAAAGCTGTGTGCCCTTAGCCCGCAGGCAGGTCTCCTCCTGCCTGATTTATCTCAGCTTAATCACAGAATCATATTTGGGGTCAGAAGGACCTTTAAAGGTCAACTAGTCCAACCCCCCTGCACTGAGCAGGGACATCTGCAACTGGAGCAGGTTGCTCAGAGCCTTGGTCAACCTCACCAGCAATGGTTCCACCGCTCTGAGCAACCTGGGACAGGCTCTCACCACCCTCAGCATAAATAGTTTCCCCCTTCTCTCTAGTCTAAATCTCCCTCTTTTAGTTTCAAACCGTCACCCCTTGCCCTGCCACAACAGGCCCTGCTCAAAAGTCTACCCCCATCTTTCTGATAAGTCCCCTTGAAGTCCTGCAAGGCCCCAAGAAGGTCTCCCTGGAGCCTTCTCTTCTCCAGGCTGAACAAGCCCAATTCTCTCAGCCTTTTCTGATGATCCTGGTTTCATCAGGAGAGAAGCTCAGCCCAGCTCTGGTCTGCAGCCCATCAGCAGTGTGGGGTCACCCAGGGCAGCTGTCCCGAGTTGGCTATAGGTGGATCCAGACTATAAACATCACACTCAATATAAAGGGGGCAGGTAGGTCCCTACTTGTGCTCCTCCTGACTGTGCTCATTGTCTTTATTCTACTGAGGACTTTCATTGTGACCACCACACGCTCACTAGGCTGAGTATGACTCTGTTGACTTTATGTTGGCATTAGTTTTACTTTGGCTGTTTGATTAAACCTGTCTTCAACTTGGGGTGTTCAAGGCTAGGTTGGATGGGGCTTTGAGCAGCCTGGTCCAGTGGGAGGTGTCCCTATCATGGCAGGAGGGTTGGAACTAGGTGATTTTGGAGCTCCCTTCCAACCCAAACAATTCTATGGTTTTAGCAAGAAAATGGGGGGTAATGACTTCAAGCTAGAAAAGGGTAGGTTTAGGCTGGACATTGGGAAAAAGGTCTTTAATATGAGGGTGGTTGATCACTGGAACAGGTTGTCCAGAGAGGACAACCTGTTCACCCCATCCTTGGAGTCATTCAAGGTCAGGCTTGATGTGGCTGTGAGCAACCTGTCCTAGGTAGAGATGTCCCTGCTTATCGTAGAGGGGTTGGACTAGATGACCTTTGGAGGTCCATTCCAACCCAATACACTTGATGATTCATTGACTCTATGATTTGATGACTGATTCTATGATCCCCTCTCCTTTTCCTGATCCCCCCTTTTCTTCTGGGGAGGGTCAGGGGGTGACAGAGCAACTGCTGTAGCTTAGCCCCAGGTATGTGCTAACTAGAAACGTTCCCAGCAGAGGCTTCCAGCCCTCCCAGCATTGCTGGGGCCTCCTCTGGCCCCGCTCCACCAGCTCCATGTCTCTGCTGAGGACTCCAAAGCCGGCCCCAGCACCATAGGTGCCACCCCCGGCTCCAACCACCCCACCACGGTGTGGGTCTCTCTGCGGGCCCGGGGCTGCCGGGNCTGCCGGGGTGGGGGGGTGTAGGGGACACGCTGTGCGGCTGCCACCGGGCAGGGTGTGTGAGGGGATACCGGGGGGGGTGTGACACCCCGGGGCAGCGCCGGCCTCCGCGGCTGGGTGGCGCTGGCGGAGGCGGCGGCCGCTCTGGGCGGCGCTGGGCTGCTCCGGGCGGGAGGTGTGGGGGGGGGACGGACGGAAGTGACGTCGCGCCGCGGTCTCCGGTGACATTCTCTGTATCGGCGGCGGCGCGGCTCGGACCCGGCTCCTCTCGCCTGTCCGTGCCCCAGCAGCCGCCCCCCGCAGGGGAGGCCAGGAGGGGCCCCGCGTCCTACAGGTGAGCGGAGACGGAGTGGCCGGAACTCTCCCGCTGCGGCGGGACCGGGCCGGGCTGCCGGGCGGGAGAGCGGGCAGCGGAGCCGTCGCCGTTAGCTCCGCCGTGCGCGGGCGGGAGGCGGCGGGAGGGACGCGGGATGGGGGTGCGGGGACCGGGTCCGTTCCCTCTCATCCCCCGGGGGTGGCGGGAGCCGGCGGCGGAGCCCCGGGGGTGGCGGGCACGGCTCCGCCGCGCATTCAGGGGACTTGGTCCCAGCGGGGCCGGCCCTGCCCGCGCCGGCACAGGGGCTTCGGGAGGACGTGGGTGGCCGGGGGGTGGGTTTCGGCACAGGCCGCCTCGGGAACGGGTGGGCGCTATCCCGGCCCGGTGCTGGGGACGCGGGAGTCCAGCCCGGCCGCCGCTTTCTCGCTCTGGCCCCGGTGGAAGCCGCTCCGCAGCTCCTGGGAGCAACTTGTGTCCGCGTCGTGTTTCTTGGGGCTTCTCTGGAGGGTCGTGGCTGGGGGAGGAGCCCCCTGAAAAGCGCGGTGTGTAATTGCTCTGGTCTCACGCTTTTCTGGTGGTTTTACTCCTTTTTTTACCTTGGGTGATGTGGGAATTTATTTTTCACGCGGGGCGAGGGGAGGGAAGTTCAAGTTGCTCGTTGCTAATCCAGCCAGAGTCCCCCTTGAGCTCCTAACGTCTAATGGGTTGCAGATGTGGCTTTAGGGACACGGAGGTCTGAGGGGAAGGTAGACTGACTGTGCTACTTGTCCTCTTTAGGAAGGAAAAGGCAGCCTGAGTGGTCTTGTAATGTTTTAAGTGCTTTCCTAGTTGGGATCATAGGATGGTTGTCGGCTTTTGCACCCCTCAATGTGGTGCCCGAGATTGAGCAGTGACCTTGGTCTGCACGGGAGAAAGTGTAAGCAAGAACCTCTGCAGACATCAATCCTGGTAGGAACTGTAAACATGGGGTGTTATCACTGCTAGGAGCAGACACTGTCTGTGAGAACCTGCTGTGAGCTCCAGAAAGTGCAGGTGGTTAGAGGCTGAGCTGAAAAGTAAAGTCACTGAGTAGAATTAGTTTGGTTCTAACTCAGGTTAGAACAGTGGTCCAGGTTGGAAGGGACCTTAAAGATCATCTAGTTCTAACCCCTCTGCATGGGCAGGGACACCTCCCAGGTTGCTCAAGTTGCTCAGTTCTAGTATTGTAACTTTCATTGCATTGAATTTGTTGGACAGCTGCTTCAGGTCTTTCAAAAAGTGGCCTTTTGTGGTTTGTGTTTTTTCCTTGGTTTACATTGTGTAGCAAACATGGAGAGCTTACATCTTTGCTAAGGGCGTCTAATTGTATTTATGCCTTAGGTTATTAATAGTGGAACACAGCTACTTTGTATTAAAGTTTGCAAGTGCCTTTGTGATACCATGACTGCAATAACTTTGTTGAACAAGGTCATGTTTATAAGTAGCCATGTGCTTTAGGCCAGCACAGAGCATCTAACAGCATTTCTGAGGCTGGAGAAAACCTGTGTGTAGAGATGCTGTTGGCACGAGTCAATCCTGTTTGGTATTGTTTTGGTTTGTCACTGGCTTCAATTCATTCATTTTTAAAAGTCTTTGAACCCTTGAGCATCTCTTAAAAAAAATGTAAAATTTCTCTTAACCCCTCTACAGGATTTTGTTTGGTTTTAAGTCTTCTCTGGTACTTGTCAAGCATAAGAGAAAATAATGGTTTTGCTAATAAGCAAGTGCTAGCTAGAAATTTCAAGTGCAGACAGTAACAGCTGTCTCCTTGGAACAGCAAAGAAACATTGCATCTAAAATGTTTCCCTTCAAGTATCCTATGATGGTTAAGTCTATTAAAAAACTTAATGTTTGACTTTGAGGTGGAAACTGGGTATGGTGCTTTTTTGAGGTCTTAATCTTGTGGTTCTCCTGCCCTAGTTAACACCTGTAATTGCTGTTTCTGTGATAGAAGAGCTGAAGGTCAGGCAGTCACAACAGTGCAGCCTTGGAGGAGGGAAACCTTGCCTTTGTGGAGCCAGTAGGCTTGTAACAAGGCCTAAGGATAACAGTAAGTTGCTTGTTTATGTTTGTGAAACCTGCACATCACCCCCATATACTGTGCAAAAGCAGTGAGCTGAAGTACAGAGGGCTCAGCTGGCCAACAGCAGTCATCTTTAAGCATCATTTTCTGGGTATTTCTCAGGTCTAGTTGTCTAGAGCATCCTGCTGCTGGCAAAAGAAGCTCCAAAGGGGGTGGTTATGTGGCTACTAAAAGCAAACAAAATGCTGTTTTCTGTATTTCTGGTGTTTTGTCTCGGGGATTAGGAGGAAGGACAGTGGGAGTGATGGAAGATGGTATGTGAGCTTAGGCAAGTGGTATTTATGCTCCAGTGTGAGGATAACAGTTCTGACTCATTTTTAAACACTTGTATTTTTAATTATAACGTGCCAACTATGTCTGTTTGCTCTTCAGCCTGATTGCTTGTTGGCTTCGTGAAGAGGCACGATGAGAAATCCCTGAGTTGTCAGGAAGAGGAGAGGACCATGGTCTTACACACTGAAGTGTATCATGTTTATTTCAGTACAGCCTGGACATCTCTGCCCATGCTTTAAGTGCATGGAAGCTGCCTGCTTAGAAGTGCACAAACGTGTTGGAAAATGAGGGGATACATTAAACTGGGTTCTGCAGAGGGAAGGGAAAAGGGAAGGAACCTGAAGCCAACCACAAGGCGGTTGAGAACGGTCGATGCAGAGTGGTCAAAGCACACACAAGCCAAGCACTGCTCTAACTGATAAAAGAGAGGTAGGAAGGATGTTTGTGTGCCTTTGACAAATTGGCAGATCACCCTGGCAGCTGACAATGTGGAGGAGGTGAGGATTAATGAGATGAGATAAGATTGGATGAACAAGGAGTAAATATAGAGAATCATGAGGGGCTTTGAACATGAAGCATCAGGGAGATAAGTTGGTGTAACTTGATCAGAGAAGCGAGAAGTAATTGCCTTGGTTGTCCTGATCCCCCATCTCCTTGTGGTGTAGTTACCTTTAAAATGCAGGCTACTTTGCCTTATTTTTGTTCACTTTCTTCACTATCTCTCACATTAACACCCTACTCCACCAAGGATGTGTGCCCATATATGACCCACCTGTATATCAGCATCTCACTTAAGCATGTGTTAATGAGGTGGGAGTCTCATCAGCACCTAACACTGTGAAAGTGGCTGCAGACTGAGCATTCACAACTGTCTGGTTACCCTCTGACCAAAGTGTCACCACTAGATACGTTAAAACTTTGGAAACTTTTCAGATGAATACGTAATTCCAAGCAGCTGGTGTTTAATTTTCTGTAACATTTCAAAGTTAGTGTGTTGATGGTACTTTTTGACAGAATCGGGTCTATGGTCAATCTCAGCTTCTGTGTTTTTAATTTGCAGTTGATTAAATGGCTTTAAAAAACTGTAAACATTGACAAACTAAGCAACATGCTTAATAACACATTTACTAGATCAGAGTGGAAGATTTAAATACCGTAGTTGCAAGTGTATAATCACACCTCAGAACAAGCACTCTGGAAGGGAAGTGCCAAAACTTGAAAGTCTTTGGAGGTTTGGGCATTATCAGTAGCAAAAATGAAGCAGCAGTGGGAGAGGGGGACAGGTGTGTGCTGGGAAAGGGCTCTAGGATAAAGTTGTGTGGCACAGTGTGTGTTGTTGAGCAGTTACACCTCTGAGAACCTGAGGCTTGTGTGGCAAGGAAACCACTGTTGTCTTGTTTTCCAGTATGTGAAGTTCAGTGGAGGACCAACACTTGTGCCTTTGACTTTAGCACTATAGCTCATAAGCAGCTGAACTGTCATGACACCGGAATCCGTGGCAGAAGATGCTGTTGCAGGGGGCTTAGTATGATTTTTGTGGTGATTTGTGTTGCCTGTTGCATCTTTGTTCCCTGTTTTTAATGCATAGTGTGGTTCTGAGCCTGCGACTGCAGGTCTGGAATGTCACACCTACTAATGTGCAGTTGTGAGCAGAAACAGAAATTGGATGAAAGAGGCTGTAAATGAAAGTGTGCATGTAGTGTAAGTAGGAGTCTCCGCAGTTGATTTCTCATGAGTGTGTAGATCTCAGAGCTGGGATGGATTGGCTGATGCCTTGGCAGTTATTTGGTGTTACTGCTGAGGGTTAGAGTTTAAAATTGTGGTTCCCACTTGTTGAGAATTTAAATTTGTGGTTGCCCATTCCCACTTGTTAGTGTTCCCTCTTCACAGGTGTGCTCAGCATGATCAGAGCCTGTGTGGGAGAGCAGTTTCCCCACAGATGGGACTTGGTTTCTGGGGTCAAGGCACATGTCAATTACTGATTCAGGACTGAAAATGAGATGTGGCTCAGGCTCTGAGGTGTTGCTGTGACACCGTTGCAGATGCATTACTGAATCCACAGGGAGGTCAGGTAACATGTCTGTGGCCATGAGGTGAGTCAGCTTTAGATGTGGAATGATCCCACCTAACATCCCTTTTTATTGAAAAAGGTGTTTAGGGGTTTATATCAATCTGACCACTGTCTTCTGAATGCTCAGGAGTTGATTTAAGTAGTAGAATAGTGTACAGGCTTCAGCCACACCACACGTTGTGATACCTGGTCTCCAAGAAAGCAGCTTAAAGGCTGTTAGGACTCAGTCTGACAGCTTTTTAATCATAAATAAAACAGGTAGATACTTCTTAGTTAAATGCAGGTATGTAGGATTCTTTCAGGATAGCATTTTTGTTTCAGTATATCATGGATTTGACTTTAAAGTGAGACTTCTGCAGTGTCCTGCACAATGCTCTTCTGCTTTGATGCTTCAGCATTTCCTGGAAATGAGCAGGAAGAGCCAGACCATGATTGGATAAGTGTTCTCACTACATTTCTTCTATAATGTCTTGTTTCTTGGTGCTTGGTGATTAGCCTTTCAAGACTTACTTTAGGGAAAGCAGATTTCACTTCCATTCATCTGAAGCAGGTAGAGACCAAGTGTCTTACAGTAGCAGGGCTGGGAATAACTGAGAGCCAGACTTTGTAACAGGAGCTGTCTGTGTGGTGGTGCAGTTATTGCCACTTCAGCAATTTGTTTTTCATTGGCAATATTTCATTTCCATGATACAGGTTTGAAGTTGGTGCTGTATACTCCAGTAATATTATCAGACTTCTTGAAGTAAAAAGAAGCAACTTAATAGCCAGGTAAGGCTAAGGACAGTACAGCTCCCTTGTACTGTGGCTTTCTCATCAGCTGGTGTCTTCTGACTCCTCAGCTTACTCTCACAGTTCTTGCTCTCTGGGAGTGCCAGCTCTTGTTAGAGAAAGCTCCAAGTAACGTGGCAAAACTAAAATTTTAGGGAAAAAGGGTGATTAAAAAGCAGATCAGAAGCTGTCTACTAATTCCATGTACTCGTGGTTGGAAATGCAATGTAAGATAAGGTTAGAGGCTGTCTTCAGGTGAAGTAAGCTGGGTGAGATGCTGGTAGTGTGAGGCCTCATTGTGTTGAATAAGATGTCTTTTGGAAATTAAGTTATGGGAAGGAGTGGGCTTGTAGGTAGTAGTGCTGTGAGCTGAGTCACTGGTAAACACAACTGGGTTTTCAGTAGTTATAGTTCCTCCAGAGCTGGTAATACCTTTCAACAAGCACAACAGAATGTCTGTGAGGAGTCAGAAAAAACATTTGAATATTGTTTTTAAGAAGCCTTTAAGGTGAAGTTTTTTTCTCCATGTTACTTACATTAATAAGTCACCTTAAAGGCAGTTCACAGACTTTGGACCCCATGCTTGATTTACAGCCTTTTCCACTCACTGTAATAAAGAAAATCCAGAAATTGTTGAAACTGAAACTAAGCTAGAGAAACTGAGTATCTTACCCTGGCTAATTATTGAGAGTTTATGAAGGTACAAATATCACTTTACTCCGTTTAGAGTTGGTTTAATAACAGACACTTCATTTCCCTCTTTTGTTTTGCAAGACCAAAATGTTTTTTCTACTTTAACACCTGTAGTGGACTTCACTGTTTCTCTGTATGGAGCTTGTCAAGTTGCAGCAGTAATAAGATGGTTTGATTAACACTCTGGACTTGATGCTTTTTTTTTTTTCTGTCTCCCCTTTTGCAGAGGAAGTTGTGTATATTGTTTAATTCTCCTGTAACTAACCATTAGTTTTATTCTTAAAAAGCTCTGCCAGCTAAGCCTCTTTTTTCTAAAGCAAGAATAATAATGCAACAAATCATTTTGGGGTAAACAGTGCTTTTATTTAAGGGTAAGGCTTTTGGGGGAGGTGGGGTTTTTCCCCTTTAAGTACCTACATGATACTGATGAACACTACCTTTTAATCTTCTTTCTGGCTGATAATTTGGTATCCTCTAACATGCTGGTTTGTAAAATATCTGTAGTCAAATATAAGCAAAATCTTCTTTATATTGTGGGAAATAAATATCTGTTTTCCTGGTCTGTCTGTTATCCTCCCAAAGATGAGTTCACATTTTTTTACCTCTGCCAATGGGAAGTAAATGCTGTGAGAAGGACCAAATAGTAAAACCCATGTTAGAGGCATTATTCATAACACATGCATGTATGTTGTTTTGAAACACCCAAAGTACTTTTTGTTCATTTGTAGGAACAACAGCTGTTTACCTCGCACTATTTTTTCATCTGTTGTTTGTCAAAAGCTTATTCTGTATTAACTCTCTCCTGCACTGTCCTCTTGCTTTATCAGGCTTTGTTCTCCTTCTATAATGTCTGTGTCACAGTCCTCCTAATTCTGTCAGTGTCCACAGATGTTTGTCTGGCTGAGGCATCCTACAAGAACTTAATCTTTGTTGCATTAGTTTTCTAGGAAAGCTCAATGAAGGACAGAGTTAGGATTTGTAAAGATACAGACTCAAAGGTTGGTTATCTTGACTTAACTGTGGTCTGTGGCATGGGTGAGCTTCCTTGGTGGGTAGCAGGCTGTTTCCAGTGAATCATAGAATTCTTCTGGTTGGAAGAGATCTTTAAGATCAAGTCCAACCATTAACCCATCCCTGCCAGATCACCACCAAACCATGTCCCTCAGCACCACATCTCCACACCCTGGAAACCCCTCCAGGGATGGGGACTCCATCACTGCCCTGCCCAGCCTGGGACAGCCCTTCACAACTCTTGCCAGGAAGACATTTCTCCTCATGTGCAACCTGAACCTCCCCTGGTGTAACCTGAGGCCATTTCCTCTTCTGTCACTTGTTCTTTGGGAGAAGAGCCAGACCCCACCTGGCTCCAACCTCCTTGCAGGGAGTTGTCGAGTGAAGATCTTCCCTGAGCTCCCTCAGCTGCTCCTCGCCACACTTCTGCTCTAGACCCCTCCCCACCTTCCTTGCCCTTCTCTGGATCTGCCCCAGCCCCTCAAGGTCCTTCTTGGAGGGAGGGGCCCAAACCGGCCCCCAGGAGGGGAGGGGTGTCCGCCCCAGTGCCCAGTCCAGAGGGACACTCCCTGCCCTGCTCCTGATGGCCACACCAGGGCTGACACAAGCCAGGATGCTGGACCTGTTGCTTACTGAGTCCTAATTAGGTCTTGACAGATGAGCGTGATGAGGTTTCTTCCTTGGGAACACCTTGTAATGTAAAGACTGCAGTATTGATTGTTATCAACCTGGTGGATGCTGAAACCCATTGACACCTCTTACTACTGGTGAAAAAAAAACCAATCAAGGTCTTGTCAAGAACAACCCAACAGCAGCTGGTATCTTACTGCCATTAAAACTTTCATAATTTGAATGCAATATGACTTTGCCTTTAGTGTATTGCAGCCATTTATTTTTTGTTCATATACCTACTGCAAATTCATGTTGCAATATTTATTTTGTACTACTTGCTTTGTAATTATAGAAACAAATAATATTAATGGTTTGTGGATGAGAAGAAGACTTTAGTTTTTTTACTACTTGCTTTGTAATTATAGAAACAAATAATATTAATGGTTTGTGGATGAGAAGAAGACTTTAGGTTTTTTACTACTTGCTTTGTAATTATAGAAACAAATAATATTAATGGTTTGTGGATGAGAAGACTTGAGATGAGGGTTTGGTTGGCTTACAGCTCCTTTCCAGCTTTTCTGTAGAATTTGGACATGTCAGCTGATCTCTCTTTAGCTGTCCAGACCATAAAGTAGGTATGTATCAGAAAGATACTACTTTAAAGCAAAGACCCAGCACTGCTCATAAATTCAATTATTTTTGGCTTTAAAATACCTGAGGGTTGGTTCTGTTTTTTTTTTTCCTGTGGCAAGGACGTGTTAAAAAAAAAAACCCTGATGGTAAAATAGTTACAAACTGTAGATTCACTGAATATCTCCTAACTCATGTCTGTTAAATGGCTGTTGTAAATCCATCCCACTGGTATCTGAGTGATGAGATCTGTGAGGTCTGTGTGAGATGCTGGCAAGTGGCTGCGGAAGCGCCCCCAAGACGTCCCGGGTGGTTGTGGCGTGGGTTGAGCAGGCAGCACTGTGACTGGAACGGTTCACAGAGCCTGACAAGACAGCTCTTATCTGCCAAGAGCATCTCTCCTCATGGTGTCGAGGGCTGTGCAGTTATGGAGTGGTGTTCTGCAAGAGCAGGTGAATTGTCCAGTGCTCCTGGAACTGCAGCCTGTGTCCCACCACTCTCACTGCTGCTTCACCATTTTCAAATGACAGCAACAGTGAGGTACCTTCGTGTCTGTTTGTGCTGGACCAGCTTTGATTTTTGCAGGAGACAGCACAAGCCCTTGTTGAACGAATGATGCAGCACTGAGATGACTTCACTACTACAAAGTTACCCTGCAGTTGTCCCGGTCTGCCAGTTGGAGCTATTAGCAGATAATCATAGAATCATAGACTTGTCAGGGTTGGAAGGGACCTTCAAGATCATCCAGTTCCAACCCCCCTGCCATGGGCAGGGACACCTCCCACTAGAGCAGGTTACTCACAGCCGCCTCCCGCCTGGCCTTCAAAATGTCCAGGGATGGGGCTTCCACCCCCTCTCTGGGCAACCTGTGCCAGTGTCTCCCCACCCTCCTGGGAAAGAACTTCTTCCTAGTGTCTAATCTGAATCTCCCCTCCTCTAGTTTTGACCCATTCCCCTTGGTCCTACCCCTACCCAACACCCTACAAAGTCCCTCCCCAGCTTTATTGTATCCCTCTTCAGATCCTGGAAGACCACAAGAAGGTCCCCTCAGAGTCTTCTCCTCTCCAGCCTGAACAACCCCAACTCTCTCTGTCTATCCTCGTTACTTTCAGGATAGTTCAGATAAGTACTTTTAATAGAAAGAGAACCTGTGCTGTGAAAATTGAGGATTAATTTGTTACTGTTATCATCAAGCAATTTAAAATGTGGCTTTTCTGTGAGCATTACTCTGACCATGGTAGAGCAATAGACCAACATGTCTTGAGAAGAAGAGTTCTTCAATGCAGGATGGCATGAACTAGTGGCAGAAGTGCAGAATGCATTTCCTGTAAGTGACAGAAATGGATAGGAAAAGTGGGAGAACTTCTTAAAATCTTAGAAGATGATGGTACTTCCATGTGACTGTCTTCTGTAGGGTGATCTTCTGCAAGCTAATACCTGGCACAGAGAAAAAGAAATGAAGCATGGCTATCCTAGCTTTGAGTTCTGCCACAAGTTTTGTTGAAAGAGTAATGAAAAATCTGAGTGAGCCACTTAAATTTTTTTTTTTTGGAACAGACAGTAATAAAAATATGCCCTCTTTAATTTTTAAAGTAGAGGGCATTGTAAACTTTAAATTGCTGCACACTTGAGGAAAATGGTTTCACTATGAGAAAGAAATGAGATTTTTCAGAAGGCCAAGTGCAGCCAACCCTGTGTGCCTTTATCTGTATGCTAATGATTTTATTTTTACAAGGACTGGTTTTCTGGGTTTTTTTAATATGTGGGCTTCCAGTGCAGTTGGTGAATTATTCTGGAAGCTTGTGTGCAGGCTTCTGAACCAACCCGTGGCTGCTACTTGCCTTTCATTTGAAAAAGGCAGAGTATGTGCATGAAGCATCACTGTGCAAAAACCTGTATTTGAAGTTAAAAGTCTTGCTTTTTATTTGTGATGAAAAATGTTGCTTGCAAAGGATGCTCTGCAAACCTTTCACACATATACTTGTAATTTCTATTCAGTCTTGGTTAATTTGTGTATGCAGCCCGTTGAGTGCTGAGTAGGAGCAGCCTATTTTTAGCCTTCATTTGTTTATGCAAAACCAGTTGAAACACAACATTAGTTTAATCCTTTCTTCCTTCCTTTCACACTGCAGGTCTCTTACCATGCCAATTCTCCTCGTTTGTGAAGGATACTGTTCTCCAGGGTTGCTACCAGGCCTGATTTGTGAATCATCAGATAAAGGGCCAGCTCCACTTCCAGAAATATGCCTTAGGTAGAATTGTGTGCCAGTGAGTCAGCTCTAGGGCAGCGTTTTCAAAGAAACACTATATAAATTACACAGTATCCATGTGGGGGTGGCTTAGTGGTATGAAAAATCTGCTCTAGAGCATCGTGCACCCACGTTCACAGAGAGCTGAGTCAACTGTCTTTGGTTAAAGTGAGTGCTGGTCACACTTCTCTGGTGTTAAGTACACGGGTGTGTGTGACACTTAGGAAAATCAAATAGTGTGTGGTCTCTTGGGGAGAAGATGAGCAAGTCTGAAAGACATTGGGAAGTCCAGAAAACATTTGTACTTCTGGCATTTGCCTGGATGCAGGTTAGTCTTTTCTGAGAAAGGTCTAATTATCTGGATTGATTAGTTTTTAGTTAGACATGTTGTTGTGGGGTGTATCTGTGTGTGTTACTCATACTAGAATGTCACTGTTGAGTTTGCTGAATTAAGCATGTTGGCTTTTAATGGCAAGGAAGGTGATTCAAGTAGTTAAAAAAAAGACTAGCATCTTAGAATCATAGAATCATAGAATGTTTCAGGCTGGAAGGGACCTCTAAAGTCCAACCAAAGGGACATCTCTACCTAGGTCAGGCTGCTCAGAGCCCCATCAAGCCTGACCTTGAATGTCTCCAGGGATGGGGCCTCCACCACCTCTCTGGGCAGCCCATTCCACTGATCTATCACCCTCATGTTAAAGAACTTTTTTCTAATATCCAGTCTAAATCTCTCCTTTCCCAGCTTAAAACCATCACTTCTTGTCCTGTCACTACAAATCCTTGTGAACAGACCTTCCCCCACCTTCCTGTAGGCCCCTTTCAGGTCCTGGAAGGTCACTATAAGGTCCCCCTGGAGTCTTTTCTCCAGGCTGAACAGCCCCAACTCTCTCAGCCTGTCTTCGTAGGAGGGATGCTCCATTCCCCTGATCATTTTGGTGCCCTCCTCTGAACACACTCCAATCTGTNTTGTCATCCAGGCACTCCAGGAATCTCCTGGATTGCCTACAGCTTTCCTGCTACTTTTCTAGCAAATGTCAGGGTGGTTAAAGTTCCCCAGCAGGATGAGGGCCTGCAAGTGTGATGTCTCTTGGAGCTGGAGCATGAAGGCTTCATCAATGGCCTCCCCTTGATCAGGTGGCCTGTAGTAAACACCAACCACAAGGCTCCCTTTATTGTCGTGATCCCTAATTCTTGCCCATAGGCTCTCAACCTTCTCATGGCTGTTCTTCAGGGACAACTCTGCACAATTTATCCATTCCTTAACAGAAAGGGCAACACCTCCACCCCTTCTTCTGCACCTGTCCCTTCTAAACAGCCGGTAGCCTTTGATAGCCACACAGATACACCTACAAAGGTTATTTATGAAGCTTTGGAAATGGCCAGAGTTGTTAGCACTTCACTTCTTTGGAGTTATGTGACTGTCAGAAGATGATGTAACTTTCGTCTTTGCCAAAAGTTTCTCCTATTTTATGAAGCGGGCAACTTTAGGGTCAACTCTTTACACCCAGATCATGCACAGCTTCTATCCTTTCCCAACCTTAGACATACAGTCTTACCAAGTGTTTCATTTGGAGTTCTTGATGAGTTTGCCTGAGTGTAGAAGGTTTTTAAAAGTCATCCAGCTTACATAACTCTATTAGCCTCAATTGTATATGTTTGTCATTACCCCTCTCACACAAAATCACAGGATCCTAATGTGGTGGGGATTGGATGGGACCTCAGAGATCATCTTGTCCAACCTCCCTGCCAAAGCAGGAACACCTCTGATTTGGTCCATCTGTGATCACTTATGCTGGGTAAATGTGAGATAATGTAATCCACTGGTGATGGAAANCTTTCTGGGCTGCAAGTGTCCACTGACGGCTCATGTTGAGCTTCTTGTCCACCAGTACCCCCAAGTCCTTTTCTTCAGAGCTGCTCTCAAGCCAGTCACTGCCCAACCTATATCAGTGCTTGGGCTAATTGTTTAAATATGAGCCACTACAGTTTAGTTCTGTGTGAGTACAAAAATGTGCTTGGATTTAGATGGAAATGGTGACTCCTGTGACACTGGAGCTGTAAGGTGGTAGGTGCTCTGGGAGGATCTCTAGCTACCTGTGTGTTCTGAACAAGTAACTCCTATGCAGCAGTGCAGTTTAATTTTTCACTTAGGTAGTTGCAAAAGCTTAAAGAACATTCTTGATGTTATTTTCTGAAAAAACGTAGCTCCAGTTTCTCATTTTTAAAAAAAACCTTTGGCTTGTGCATGAATGGCTATTGGTGCAAGGAGGTGGGTTGTTCAGTTTTCTTCCAGTGCTAACTAAAATGACATTAAAAGACAACATTCTGCTAGGTAGTGTTTTGTTTGAACAATTGCTAGAGCTGGCATAAGGTGATACAGTCATAAGCAGAGAAAAGTGCTCTGTTTGACTCAGAATAAGAGGAAATGTGTCAGTAATAAACTAAAGTGACTTTTAAAAGCAAACTCCTATGAAAAACTTGATACTTCTGAAGTAAGAGTCTGTGATAACCACAGCTGCTGAGAAAGAGCTGCCTTCCTTCATGTAAACTGGGTATTCTTTATCATTAATCAGCTCAGTAACACCTAAAAATGACAATGTACAATTAAGGTTAGTGTGTTGTAGTGTTCATTAAGTATTTCAGGCCTTATTTGTTTGGATGAAATTCATTTCTATCTGACATTGCAGGAGATACACATTTGTGAAGAACAACATGTACTGAGAGCAAACCAAATGAAAATATTGTGAAGGATGTATGAGTAGCCAGTTATTGATTGATAAAGGACATGTGTGCCACCTTTGATATAATATTACTTAATAGCATATATTCCATCGTAATTGAGCTACTAACACTTGTGTTTTAATTTAATTGGCTTGTTTTTTAATAATTTCTTGTCTTCAAAAAACCTCTTCTCAGAGCAAACAGTGCTGTGAAAGAAACACTCAGTACCCTCTCCTGTGTCTAGTCAGAACCTGTGAGTTCAAGGTGTGATGAGATTAACAGCAGGTAGTTTTTAATCAGATTTGTTTTATTTCTAAAGGGATGGTTTGTGCTTGTCCTTCACTCCTTCCTGCCAGCTCTGTCAGAAAATTTCACTTATTTTCTGGTTTTGTGTTCTGCTTCTGTTTCCTGAAGTGAATCTGCTGAATAAAGGAGGAGCCAGTTGTGGTGCAAAGAGGATGTATGACTGCTCAGTCAAAAATAGGTGGTGAAAAAGTAGAGGATAAAACCCATCCCTGTTAAGGACAGCAAATCGTTAGATTGGCTGGGTTGTCTTTGCTAATCTGACCTTCAAAATCCTTATTTCTTCACTGAAGTGCAGGTTTCATAGTCTACAAATTAGGTGCCTTTACAAATGAGTCTATGATTTAGAAGTATTTACCATGTAAAGGTACAGTTAGATATTTAATGGCTTCTGCATACTCTTGTGTTCTGTGTGTGGCTGGAAAATAAAATAATTTCTGTTGGAGACATTTAGCACAGAAGTTTTTACAGAATTGCCTTTTAAAGTCATCAGTGTGGTATTTGTGCATCAGAAAAAGGAGAATGACATTTCTGAGCAACATCTAATTAGCTATCCATCTGTGTTTGCAAGTTCACAACTTATTTTTCATTTGTTCTCAAATAGAAAAACCCTGGTGTTCCTCCAGCATCACCTTGAGATTGCCTTTTCTGGTGCTGCTGTTACTAGAGAAGTGAGTGTCAAGGGAGGAATGAGAGTTTTTCAGTGTAGTCTCTTCCTCTCTCTGATGTACTTGAGAAATTTATAGAACTAAATCAGTACATTTTTTTCTTTCTTTGTGACAAGGCTTTCCTCAGCACAGATATTTTCCTCTGAGTTGTCTGTGTTCTTCCCTGTGGCAAAGTCTGAGTCATGATAGAGGTTTTTTTTCCACTGGGATAAATATGAAGTTCTTTCATATACCTACTAGTACTTGAATTGTTGATGTTTAAATAGCCAGATCAAGGGACCTATAGAGCACAGACCTCATCAGAGCAGGTATTTTTCCCATGCACACACAAACACACATCAATGTTGACCACATACAGTTTTACGAAGTTCCTAGTCCCTGTGCTGCCTTCTCACTGGAAATACAATTCACTGATCACTGCATGAGAGAGCAAACCAGTGTGGCTGGAGTAGTCTGAAGTAAGATCCTGCTTAATAATAAAAAAATCTTAAGTCATAGTAATTAAACTGTTAGCAGGGTGGCAGCGTGAAGATGAAATATATGTTTATTTTCTTTCCTGGCTGATGGGTCAGAGAGATGGAAAGGCAAGTGCAGGTGGTATTCTGCTCCCTTTGGGAGCTGTGAGATAGGTGATGTTCCCAAGTAAGATTTCAGTGGAAAAAAACTCCTCTAGTTCACTTTGGCTGCCTTTTTGCTTTGTGTCAAGCTCTGCTCTTTGTGCACCCCAGGCCAAAAGCATGAATAGTGCAGAAGCTGTTCTGCAGTTATTAGTATGAATAATTAAATACATTTCTTTTGGCCAGGATAATATTCTTCTGGTATGTGTTTGAGCAACCAAATTTTTCCTTGCTTATGCTTCTTTTCTTTTGTGACCAGAGCAAAGCTGGGAGTTGCACCAGGAGGTACAATACACATCCCCCTGTGTATAACTCCTGGCCAGTCATTCAGCCCTCAAATCTATGTTAATTACTTCTATAATAGGAGAATTACTTGATAACGTAGATTTGTGGACGAAATACGTAGAAATCCAGATTTTATTACAGTATTGGGATGTGTTTGTCTCAGAACATGTATTCATCATTTGGGTTTGTTGCTGTGCTGTGGCTTTGGAAATAAATTGGTTCTTACATGGTATTTATTGCCTAACTTAAATTACCATCTCCAGAAATTCTTCTTTTAAGTTGCTTTCAAGAGAGTTTTACTCAGTGTGGGTATTGGCAAACATTTCTATATATGTATGTTCCTGTGTTTTATAGTATGTTTGTGGGGTTTTTGGAAGTGTTGGGTTTGCTGTTTGTTTGGTGTTGCTTTTTTTAATATTTAGCAGACCTAGAGTTGTCACCTCCATCTTTCCTCTCTTGTCTGATATTAACTAAGCTCTGGTGTTCCTCTCCCATAAATACTTTCATAATTGCCTTGCACCATACAGCATTTCATTCATTAGCCTGAGGAAGCATAAACTCTATTTTAGTATTCTCTAAAAACAAAGTTTCAACGTGAGTCAGGGCAGACAGGACAACACTGAGCCTTTTAGGAGGAGGGAAGTACTTACTCTGAGCTGCAGACGAAGGGGGGGAAGCAGTGAAAATTACACACAGCAGCTTGGGATGGATCAGGAAACTGGAAAAGGATTGTCAGGGTACAGAAAAATCTGAACCATCCGTGATTTCTCAGGATGCTCAGGTGCTAATTACCCTTCTCTGCAGAAATGCATTTTTAAAAAAACAGAATATTAAATCTTACTGCTGCTTTTTCTTGTCCACACTTTTGTTGAAGTGCCATAAATATATTGTTTGCTTTACTTCGAAACCCATAAATGATTTCTCCATACCATTCATCTGTGAGCGAGTGTGATAGCTGAAAGATCTTTGTGTTGGATTCCAAGTTAAAATTTAGGTGGAAGGCAAAGTGTGAATAATGAAGATAAAATGAAAAATACTGGCCTCTGAAAGAAAATTCCCCTGAAGGTACTTCAGTTACTTTTGGGTTGATAACATGTAAGTTATCAATTGGGTAAATAGCTTGTTTTTTGTGTTTGCACTGGAGCAATGCAATTTATGACTTAAGTAAAGCATAGGATGCTGGTGTGGGTGGATGCTGTTTCTTGCTTGCAGGCCATACTATTTGATGCTGTTTTCCTGGCAGATTTGAGAGAAACTAGGTCACCCTGTACGTTCTCATACAACCAGCACTTGTATGACTGAGGCTCAAGGAGCACTTGAGTGGTGCATTAGCTACTCCTAAAAAGTACTTCACCTGTAAATGTTGTAAACACCATATCCTTGGCAATTTAGTGTCACTTCAGTGGTCCTTCTTGTAAGTATGTCTTTGTTGTGAGAGATCTGGGGGCAGAGTGGCTCCACTGGAAGAGGAATGTGTTTCTAATCTTGCTCTGTAATGTCCAGCTGCTCAGTTTCAGCTCAAAGTGACTGAATTTCTCCTTTGTCATGTTGGCACTGCAGGTTTGCAGATTACCATTATAAGGCTGAGGTCCTGTTCAACTGAATGTAGATGTCTCTTAGATATCAAAACTGAAGACTATTCTGGTGTGTCCTGGTAGGTGACTACCAAGTGTGGGAATTTTCAGGCTGTAATTGTTCACAAGGGAGAATATTCTCCATTAAAATATGCTCAGAAGTTCTGAGTAAGGAAATTTAGCATATGTTGCTTATAATATATTGATTTAAATTTTATAAATTAAGAGTTTAGAAATATTTTTATGATTTTTCTGAGCTGTTTTGATTCCTCTCATGAAGCAAATCACATTTAGTGTGATTTTAATACCATCTTTCATGAGTGTGTAAGAGGAAGAATAGTTTGATGCAAGCAGGATGAATTACTAGGAAAAAGTAAATACAGAAAATCAGGATTATACTGAACAATACTGTCTATAACTGAAAACAGTGAGTTGTTTAGGTAATATTGTGACAAGCAGGATTGAGTTATGTGGGTAAATGATTCTTACTGTTCTGTTCTCTTCTTGTGCTCAGGATAACTTCTTGCTGAAGTCTGCGTCTAGTTCAGCATCTTACAGAAGGTGTGCTCCATGCTTTGAGACCAGGAGGACCTTGGTGTTCTGAGATGAAGATGGAGGCACTGGGAAAAGCAGAGGAACTTGTTGATTCGGAAATTCCGCCAAAGACTTCTGAAAAGCAAGAGACTGCTCCTGATGAAGACAGGGCCTCAGAAGCCGAGATCCAAGCTCAGAAAGACAACGTGCCCACTGTAGAAGACTCTGCGGTGCTCTCTTCAATGCCTTGCCTAATGATGGAACTGAGACGAGACTCCTCGGAGTCTCAGCTAGCATCTACAGAGAGTGATAAGCCAACGGGTGATCAAGTTTATGAGAGTGACTCTTCTAACCATTGCATGCTTTCCCCTTCTTCCAGCGGGCATTTGGCTGACTCGGATACGTTGTCTTCCGCAGAAGAGAATGAGCCCTGCCAAGATGAAGCTGCTGCCGAGGAAGACTCTTCTTCAGTGTCTGGGACTGTGGCTGGGAGGAAATGCAGGAGATCCAGGTCCGAAAGTGACCCTTCAGCAATGGCTGCCAAGAAAAACCGACAGTCTAGTGACAAGCCCAATGGTCGAGTCACCAAGGTAAAAGGTCATCGAAGCCAAAGGCACAGAGAGAGGATCCGGCTCTTACGACAGAAGCGGGAGGCAGCTGCTCGCAAGAAGTACAACCTGCTGCAGGACAGCAGTACCAGTGATAGTGACCTGACCTGTGACTCGAGCACGAGCTCGTCAGATGGTGATGAAGAGGTTTCAGGGAGCAGCAAGACAATCACTGCAGAGATACCAGGTAGAGGGTGTTTTTTAAACTGAGCCGTAACGCATCTGACATCGTTTCTCAGCTGTCATGCTAAATTAGATGAGTGACACTTGAGAAAAACCAGGAGAACTGCAGCTCTGTGTAAATTTGAAGACTGCAGTACGTTAACAAGACACGGGCAAATTTTAAAATCTGTTCTGAGGTTTTCAGTGCACTTTTGCACACCAGCAAACCATAGAAACGGTAAATTGGAGGAAGGACTATCTTTTGAATTCTGGAATTTTCAGATCTTTTCCTTTGTAAGGCTATACGAACTCCTATCAGTGCTGTCAAATCCCATTAGATGGTGATAATCTAATAAACACATTCTTGAGATAAGTGGCCAGCTTTGCTTTAATGTACGAAGACAACAGCTTGGGAGCTGTGTTAGGAGTAACAGGGCATCCCTCTTGCCTGTGGTACAGGGAGGCCCTTGTGCTGTGCTTGCAGCTCTGTGTTCAGTGCATGACAAACCTCCTTAGCCTTATTGTAAATTATTGCACATTGCAGCTGGTCACCTGTTTTAGGACATAAACACCCATTTGGTTATGCAGGTAGCCAAGCTATATCCACACCTAAATTCTCAACATTTCAGACAAAGCTGTTACCTTTTTTTCCTGTGTCGTAAGGATCTCTTAATTTCTATGCTTCTAACTCTGTGGCACATCTCTGTTAAGATTGGAGGCAGCAAGCTAGAGGGGCCTTCTCATGATTTTGTTAGCAAAAGAAAGATGGATTATTTTAAGGGTTTTTTTTGTCTGCTGAGTCATTGTTATTAGCACAAGTGCTGTGGACACGATTTTGTGTGAATTATGCTTGCAGCATATTATACCATAGAACCGTCATCATATGGCAATCAAAAATAAAATCACATAAAAATAAACTTTTTTGGCTTGCCAATTTTTACTGGGTTACATGCCTTTTTGCCTCTTGTGCTAGAAGGTTGGGGGTTTTTTGAGATAAGTAACAGCTTAAATAGGGCAAGAACATTTAAAGGAAAACTACAATAATTAGTCTTAAGTTGATAAATTAATATTTGCTAGATTTGTTTAAAATATTTGCAGCAGATTTTACAAATAACTGTGTTTTGACTGACTTTGCTATGGTGAATGACTCTGTCACCACAAGAACTGGAATCTTTCCCACATATTGCAAGGAAGCAGGTTGCACAAAGGAAGTTAATGTTTATTATTAGAAAGTCTTGGAAAGGCATAGTCCTCTTATAATTATTGTGTAGTAAACTTTTAATAGAGATCTAAAATTATTTTTACCAATTCAGTGTTAGAGTTCTGGCTTTCACAATTTTGTGCCTTCTTATTTACTATAATTACACTTATGGCAATTAAAGCCTGATTTAAAGTCTATCAAAGAAGACTATTCCATTGAGTTTTCAGACATGTTCATCACCACCACCTAAAAAACAACAAACAATAAATCCCTCAGGTTATATTATTTTATTTTTTTTAAGTCATAAAAGTAACCTGTGGTCCAGAAAGGTACCACATGGTATTTTCAGGTCTGCTCAGATTTGACTTCCATTGTGGAGAGCTGAAACCACACCAGGGTACTTTTTCTGTGTCACTGGGTTCTTCTGTGTTTGAGCTCTCTGTCTTAACCCTGAGATGCTCACAGTGAGAAGGTCCCATTGCAGTGCATGAAAGAACTTGATGATTTAATGATAATTACACCAAGGCCCAATTTTACCTGTGATGCAAGATGTGGGAGTGCAGAAATCATCCTGAGGAACAACGACACTCTCATTTTGTAGCACGTATCATCTGCTTGACACTAAATCACATTGAAGACACTAAAACTTTTCAGGTGTCCTCTTGGAACTAGGTGCAATGCTTATCTGCCACATTGCAGTTTTCCTTTAAATAGAAATGACTTTGGTTTGTGGGAAATGGTGTCAAAGAAGAGGAAAATACCTCTGTAGAGATAAGGACGAGGCTGGCCAAAAAATGCATCCTCTGCTACTTGTGGGTTAATGAAATGTTGTGGTCTTCACAGATGCAGTGGAGCTGTGAGTCTGAGTAGGACTCCCAGCTCTCCATCACAGTGGTAGGTTCACATGCCATCTGTGATCCCTCTTCTTGGAACTGGCAGAGTGCTTAGCTTAATTTTTTTTACTAAGAAGCCATTTTCTGTGCACTTAGAATTACACTGTGAATATCCTCAAAATTTAGGGAATGAAAACATAGCTGGAAAATAATACAGGGTATCAAAAAGCATGACTGGAAATTCAGGCTGTAGTGTTCTCTGCAAACAGTCAAAAGCTAAGAGGTTTAACTTGAACATGAGTGTGAAGGAGCTATGGTGCACCTGTCAGAAGGACATAAGTATGAAATACCTTCTACCTTTGCTTTTGTAGAAAGTCTCTGTGTGTTGATGCAGAAGAGTTCTACAGGTAGACTCTGTTCCCCTTCATCTTGCTGTGTTTGGACTCCTCAGCTGTAGTGTTGGTTACTGTTGGTTACTGTCCCAACATAGCTTATGATTGGGACTGATTTCAAATGTCTGTTATCTGAAAAGTAGCTTTGCCAACAGAGATGCTTGAAAATTTTTAGTGGTAGTTAATGTGGCCTTCACGTACTCTGGCTTTTAACCTGTTGATGCTTTTGGCTCTTTTTTGGCCCCTCACTCCAAGAGGCACATTGAGGGGCTGGAGTGGGTCCGGAGAAGAGCGATGAAGCTGGTGAGAGGTCAAGAGCACAAGCCTTGTGAGGGGAGGCTGAGGGAACAGGGGCTATTTAGCCTGAAGAAGAGAAGGTTAAAGGGAGAGAGACCTTCTCACTCTCAACAACTCCCTGAAAGAAGGTTGGAGTGAGGTGGGTTTGGTCTCTTCTCCCAAGGAGCAAGTGATAGGACAAGAGGAAATGGCCTCAAGTTGCACCAGGGGAGGTTTAGGTTCGACCTGAGGAAAAATGTCTTCACTGAAAGAGTTGTGTAAGGCTGTGCCAGGCTGGCAAGGGCAGTGTTGGGGTCCCCATCCCTGGAGGGGTTGAAAAGTCATGTAGACATGGTACATGTGGACTTGGGTTAGCAGTAGGCTTGTAGAGTTAGGTTAATGGTTGGACTTGATGATCCAGAAGGTCTTTTCCAACCTAAACGATTCTATGACACTTGGAGTGTTACAGAAGACAGTTGGCTTGTGTGTAGTCTGAAAATTAAAGTGCCCCATTTGAAAGTACAGTAGTTCATCATGTGTAGCTAAACCTCTTCCATTTTAATAGTGCTGTTCTTGTTTTTCAAACCATCTGCTTCTCTGTGTCTATTGAATATGTGGCCATGAAGTTGTCAACTGAGCGGTTGTGCAATAGAGAGTCAGTTCTCTCTGCTGAACTCAAATGTGAAATGCTGGCAGGCTTGTTTTTCTTCTCAAGAGAGACTGAATAGTAAAGAGTTGAGATGTTACTGGTGATATTTGAGTACAGACATTGTGAGCTTAGCAGGAGCTAAGGACAGTATGTGTTATTCTGAATGCATTATGTGGTGTTAACTTAGACCTGGAGATACAAGTTCAATCTAAACTTCATGGGTGCTACTGAGAATCTTATCACTGACCTTATCAGCCATAGTCTTGGGCTCTTTAATTCAGGGAATGCCATGATTTGTGAATTATTGCAGATGAGGAGCAATTTTTATTTTTTAAAGATTGAGCCTCTCTGTTGGCATTTAGGATTTTACCTTTCTCAAACACCAGGTAACATTCATGCTTTGAGAAGGTGATATTTTGAGTCCTGAAATAGGCTCTAGTAGACCTGCTGCTGTTGGAAGCTTTTCCTTAAAACAGTTCCAGATTTGACCATGCAAACTAACTCTGAATAAAATTGGCATGAGAGCAAGTCTGGGAATCAATATTTATTTCTGTGTAAACACTTTCCTTGTGAGAAGGAAGGGGTTTTTTAAAAAAAGCAAATATAATAATAAAATATTGGCATTTCACCACCATTGTGCTTTCTACAACTCGGAAAAATCTGAATTGAAACAGGGGTGAGTCATGTTTTAGGCTTTCAAAAGATCTCTTAGAAGGTTTGAACATCTGGAAATCCAAAGAGGGGGGCACAGTGTGAGGGGCTCAGCTAGGTTATGTCCTCCTAAGAGTTGTGCATAGACCTTGGATGAGGCATCCTACAAAGGGTGAATTGAGTTGAAGTAACTCAGAATGACAGTTACATAAGAGCAGGGAAAACAAAGTGTTGAAGGTGATGAGCAGTAAAATGCTCATTTAGAAATGTCGGGTAGCAGAATGATGTGGAGGAATCTACCATTGCTAATTAAAGTGAAGGTGTGGTGTGTCTTTTTAAATTGTTACGTTGTCAGGCTTCCTAAATTAAATAACTTTTGGGTTTGGTTGTTATTTGGATAGTACATAGTAGATCCCATAAGGAGACAGCATTGGGGCATTTATTAGGTGCTGTTTTGCAGAAGGAATAGTCTTGAAAATAAGATACGAGTCTTGGATTCTGACCCGTTTTGTGATTGCAGATTTCTGCCTTTTAACTCATCAGAACTTCAGCAACTATAGAGCTGTAAGTTTACAGATAGCAAAGGGACCAATCAGATAAATACTGGCATTTTTAATATAATGAAAGAGCTTTTTTAGGCTTGATTTTTCTTTCAACCCCAAAGGCCACTGGTAAAGAAAAGATTGAGTAAGGCTTGTTATAAGAAGTTCAAGGGAAGCATTTAAAGTATTGATTTGCTGCTACTGTAATTTGTAGATATACTATAAATAATGACTTAAAAATAGTAATCCAGGTTAATATATATTTCAATACATAGTCTCTTTAGTTTACAAAACAATTTTGTCAGCTTTAACCATGATAGTCCATTCTTAACTTTAAAAGCCTGGGTAGATTGTCTTACAAGTCACCACCAGTGGTTTTTATTTAAACTGCAATTAAAACTTACTCAACATTGCTTAATTGCCTCATTGTAAGCCTGTGGGAATCAGAAAGGCTGTCTTTTAGTTAATTGATTATAAGATAAGATTGCTGACTAAAGACAAAGAGAGTTATATTGGATGTTCAATGCCAGGAGTATATGAACAGAAGCAATATTTTTTTTTTCCATTACATATACAAAAGGAACCATGTTTTAGGAAAAAGATACCGTTTGACTTAATTACTTTTAATTAAAATGCAGTTGCATGGCTGTAAATTAGTTGCTATAAAGTAATTTATTTTTGAGCAGAGGACCTGAATGCTGAATTTCTAGCCTGTCTCATAGGTAATCACTTGGCAGGAAAGGCTTAAAAAGTGGGATTTTTAATATAAAGTTCTTGGCCCCCCATGGGTAACATTGCTACTACTCAGAAATAAGAGAATAATCCTGGGCTTTTATAGCTGTTGCTGAAGAACCTACATATACCTCACTTAAATAGCTCCTAAAATGAATGTATAGTTTAAGTAATACTGTATTTTCATGAGTACAATGAAATCCCAATAAAGATTTAGTGCCTTATGTTTTTATTAGTAAAAACTTTGCTTAGATTGTGCAATGATTTCTCATTCCTAGGATATTTTCTATTATTCTTAAGCTAGAGGATCCCATAAGTTTCACATTTACATATTAAATTGTCAGGTTCTGTAGCTGCTTTGTGTAGTTTAATGTGATGCTTGTCTTGTTTTGGAATTACCTTGGGTAACGTTTGTGTGTTTTGAGGGCATGCACACATTGTTTATTCCTCACATGGGTACAGAGCCTTAATTTCTTGGGGTTCTTTTGCTTCCTAGAGGATTCCTGAGTGAAGTCAACTTAGAAATACAGATTTTTAAGTCTATATTTAAGGCAGAACCACTGCCTTTTCTTACTGATACATAGAGCAAGACAATGAGGATGTCTTTATCTTCTTGCTGCTGAAGCTCTTCCTGATAACCCCAAAGCCAATCACTTTAACCATCTTCATGATGGACAGAAGGAAGGAGAACTATTTCCTTCCAACTATGCCCAATTTTTCTGCCTTTTCTAGAATCAGTGCCAATAATACTGCACAGCCAGTGGCTCGTGCAGTGGAGGACAAGCTCTGAGTTGGTGTGAGATTGGCCACTCCTACATGTGGATTATGCCTGTGATGTAGCTGTGTCCATCATCTAATGGGGGTTGCTTTCACCTCATGTGTTAGCACAGCATCCACATTTTCCATGTTTTTGTGTATGTGTTTGTGTTGTGTGTTCTCTTCATTGGTCTTTAGAGTGTTTTCCAAGATTAGACCAAGAGCTTCGGGCTTGGCTACTTTAGATGCTGCCTTTATCTCTGTTACCTTGTGTACAATTTTGTCTATGTTTAACAGCCCATTATAACAGGGTTCAGGTATGTGAATAAAATATGCATAATTACTCAGGTTAATCAGTTAATAGTATTTTGGATCACAACTAAACGTGTTACTGTGTAATGTTTTTGACACCTTCAGTTGAATTCAAAGCAGAAATTGCAAGGGAATGGAACTAATTTGTTTTATATTTTAAAAAACCCCCACACCTTTGTGACAGAATTGTCTGAGAATTCTAGAATAAAAATAATTTTGAAGCTGAAATTTCTTTTACGACCTCAGTGAGTGTAAAAAGTTGGGGTGGCTTTTTTTTTTTTTTTGACAATAATACTTGATATTTGATAATTCCTCCCCCGTTGTCATATGCAAGAGACTCAATTAGAAAAGTCTTTGTTTTCCTGAGTTAACATGCCTTGATAAACGATATGATGTTCGTTCTTAATGATGTCTTATCAAATGGCCTCAATGTCTTTAAAGCTGGCTTCAGTCGTGCTGGGGGATCTGGAGGAGCGACCAGGGAAATTCCAGGATTGCTTGACAGGGGCACCGTGTGGGATAGGAACTGCATAGGCAATGTCCTGGAAGAGGCCATGAACTGCTTTGCCGAGATGCAGAGGCAGACAGAGGAGAAATTTCGCATGTGGATAGAAAAGCTAACCCGTCTTGACACGGATGAAGAAAGCAAGCAACAACTGGAGCCCAGGGAACCTAAAATCCAACTAGTTGGCCAAAGAATCCCCCCTACCACACAGTCAGGGGCTTTCATGCAGATGCCTGATAGCCAAGTACTTCCACAGCAGTCGTTTAATTCTTATGTGGGCTATCAAAATGTTGATGCTACGCTGGAGTTTCCAGTGACTTTTAATAACAATTTTACACCTATCTTTCCAGAGAATGGGAACATTGCAGAGCCTGATCTGAATCAATCATAAACTTAAAAAAAAAAATAAATTAAATCCAGTCTTTGCAATCTTATGTTACTTTGGATTATGCTAAAAGAAAAAAAAGGTTTGCTTTTCTCTTCCTGTATGTTTGTTTTGTTTTTCTCTTTTGGGTTTTATTGCCATGGTATCATTTTTTTTTAAATTTATAGAGAATATATATATGTAGTTTAAAGAAACCCACTGTATACCCACGTGCATGTGCCAGCACACACAAACACACACCTTTAGAGGTGTGTAAGGGGGAACCACCCTAAGCTTTCATCTCCAAACCTGGGAAAATAGAATCCTTGTTTGGATACCCCCAAAAGAAATCAGTAGATCCTATGTTTGCTACAATAGGAGCATTTGGAGTATTCATCCAAATGCTCTATTTGCATGTTAAAACATTTATATAAGGAAATAAGTTTTATATTTAAAGATGTAAAATATGCTAGAGAACCAGACTAGATACAGACCCATAACATTTCCTTGGCTCATCTGTTTACTCCCAAATTCTGCAGCTTGAACACATCACACATTAGTTATTTCTCCTTCCTTTTTAGGCAGAAGTAATAAATAAGCTTACCCTAAAGGTCTAACTATATATAACAAATGTGCACCACCAATTATTATTATTTTTTTTTTTGTGTGTCCCATTTAGTAGTTCATTTTCTGTCCAGAGTTTTTATTGATGTTAACTGCTGTGTTGCACATGGCATATTTCTGGAAGCAGCTGTCTGATATTGTGTGCACAAACACGCACATGTATACATATATATGTGTTGGGTTTGGGTGGAAGTCATCTCCTCTAATTTTAGGTGTCTACTTTGCTGTCCTGTGCATCTCCTGGGTCACTGGGAAGAGATAAGCACCTACAGGAGGACACCTCCTGAAAGTGTCTTTCTCTTCCAGTAGTTGTCTAAACCTCCCTTATCAGAATTAATAACATCTTGGGCTAAAGTTAGGTGAGATGAATCACACCCAACCGTGTGTGCAAGCATGACCTGGGTGCACCAAGTGCTGCTGCTTCCTCCTGTATATACAACCAAGCTGCATTCTTCATGCTGGAATAAAAATAGTCTTGTCAGTCCTGAGATAAGCAGCCTCCAGTGGATGGGTTGAGCCTTGGCGCAGGAATTTCAAGGAAGGTTTGACAGTCAGGTTAGTAAACACTGTGGTGGTCTGAAGATACAGGTTGCTGGTCTAGGTCAGGCAGCAAGAGCTTCTTCTGAACCACATCTCAATGCCTCTGAAGTCATTATTTACTTGTGACAAGGAATGCCAGAGCATTAGTTTCATTTATATTATACAATAACTTGCTATCGTGTGGATTTTTTTTATACTGATAGTTATCCTGAATAGGCAGGCTTGAAACTGTGATGTTTAAAGTAGGATTAATTTAAACTATATATTAGAAATCTCTATTTAATTCTTACTGTTATTACGACACACAGGGATTTTTTGGTCACCTCTCCATTAAGGCTTTTTCTTCATGTGAAGTAACTTCTCCGTAGATACCAAAAATGTGTATTTATCCTCAGAACTTGATAAAAAGTTTCTAGTGCAAATTAAATCAAAATTCTAATGGTGGAAATGGAAAGTCTTTACATAGACATAACAAGAACACTATAGGTCTCCTTTAGCTCTGTTATTTTGCTTTTTAAACCACAGTCACTTTTTTCTGATTTAGTGTAATTCCTTTTCTTCCTGTTGGAAGTAACCACTGTAATTTCTGTAGTACTGATTTTTATTATTTTTTTTTTTTCTCTCTGAAGTCAGTGGGGATTTTTCCATCAAACTATATGGGGATTTGGATCGAACCTGTACCAGGAACTCAATAGCTGCTTTTTGTTATCAGTATAGTACTAATATTGGTGTTTTTACGTTATTCTTGGCCCAGACTGACTTTTTTTTTTTTTTAAAGGTATGTGATGCCTTCATTAAAAAACAATTAGACTAGAGAGCTGTGTTATTTTCAGAGTAACTGTTTGAAAGACTATGCAGGAGATAGTTTTTAAGTACTGGAATAAATTCTTTACAGATCACCTTCATGCATAATTTTGATACAAAGATTTTGATATGAACTTGTAAGAAAACTCCCTCTTCTGACGTCGCGTGCATTTTTAACAACTATAGATAAGAAGTTAAATGAGTTATGGGTGATTGCAGTTTAATAAACACGTCCTCATCTGTTTAAAATTTAAGATCTTTCAGGGAAGATTATTTGCTGATATAAAAAAAAAATCAGATAGTTCTGGTGTTCATAGATTTATATATATAAATGTACCTTTATGATGATAAGAGCAGCATATTTTAAAGCATGACAACTTTACAAGTCTTTCTGTGCATGCAGAAGCAGGTTTTTTGCAGTGACTGATTTCTTCTAATGTGTAAGAGTCACTTAACTCAGTATGTCTGTAAGCATGCCCTTAACATTTTTTTATAAAATATAATATATGGAGCAATTAGGTATTTCAAAACAAGTTGTGTAAGGAGATCAGTTGAGCTTGCTTATCTCTGACCAAAACAGACTTTTATGGACTGATCTCATAAATGGATTATAACTTTGTTAGGGATGTAGCCAGTGAAATTTCTGCCAGTTTTCAATGTTTTGGTTAGGTAAACCCTTAAAACAACCAACCTAAAACCCACCACCACCAAAACTGAAATAATCCAGTGTGTTAAGACATTAAAAACTGGATTTGGTTGCTATAGGCAAAAATTAAAAACTGTCAGACCTTTTTATCCACTATTTTTAGTGGCATTTTATTCACTATGGCTGTGAAAGAACAAGCAGAGGATTGTAGCAGTAGAACACACAGACTTTAATGCTTTACTCTTCCCAGGATAAAATTATTCCAAGGCACCCAGATGACTGAGGGAATAGTTCATATTAGATATAATTTTAACTTAATTTCCCCACAAAGGCTACCCTGTGTTAAGAACAGCTGTGCAAGACCAGTGGTTGCAAATAGTTTTGTAAATGTTAAATGCTGGTTTTTTTGGTCGCTCTTTTCACTTGCCTCAAGCCTGGAGCCAGATCTTCAGCTGTCATGAATCAGCTCCTTTGAAGTGAGGAGTGTCCATTGATTTGTACAGCTGAATATCTGGTCTGTTAGCTTGTTTGCCATGTGAAGAATATGTTTGTCCTTCTAGGAGCTGAGAGGGGAACCCCATCTTTCTGTTGTTCAGGCTTAGTATGACCGACCTGGTGAAGGACTTGACTGGCTGTGCAATTAAACATCTCTCTTGCTTTCTGTTGTGAATTTGAAAGGTGCAGAGCACTGAAGAAACCAACCCTCAGCTAGTGACAGCAGGGATGGGTCTGTATTTTAAATACACATGCAACAGCCTTTGACATCCCTCTGGCAAAACATTCCAAATAGATAATTTCAGATATTTTTTTTTTCTCTTGGAAATATGTTTTCTATTATATGGCTGCAAGTTAAGTTTGTTGTGATTTCCATCACAAGCTCTTATTCTCAAAGGGCTTTGACTAGAAACTTTCAGGGAGTTATAATTTCTTCAGCTGAAATGTATATAAAATTTTAATCTCATCCATTTGGTATTTCATGGAAGCTGTCTGGCCTTATTTAAGACTACCTTGAGATTATCAGAAGGAAGCTTTTCTACTTTACAACAGTTTTTTTGAATGTATGTTAATGTTCACATCTCAACAAATTACTTCAAAACCATCAAATTTAGCAAGTAGAGGAGAAACCAGTAGGAGTTCCGCACAGACGTGGAGAATCAGAGATTATAATTTAATTTCTCTGGTTGCCCTGGGGTTTTCACCTCAGGATGGAGTCAGGAGACATTCCAATTTCTTTAAAGAACTTTACTTATCTAATGGTTTTGGGAGAGTAAATACATCAAGTCATATCAGCTGGT